>VZTV01034665.1:0-16719 GCA_013400875.1 Anhinga rufa
ATTTTAATTTTTATTTTTTTAATAAAGGGGACCCAGCTGTTTGCATGCACTAACCCATTTCCTTTGCTGAATTGTAAAAGCTTTCAATATAGAACTATTATAGGAAAATGCAAGGCCCACTCAGCATAATAATGATTTCAATGATTTTGAAATATATTTAAAATTTTTTCTTGAGAAGCTTATTGTTATATATCAGTATGTAGCTGTCATTAGTGTCCCAGCTGCTGTTTCTGACAGATCTCATGTTTGGCAGCTTAAGAATACATAATGCTTGACTGAAATAAATACTTTGCCTGGGGTGGCCTTTGTTGCTAATGTCAGTAGATATGAACATTTATTGTTCATTGGATGTTCTGACTAAGAAATAATGGTGAAACTCATGGTTGAAGTAAATTATGCTTTGTTCATACTAATAGCTGACATTTCCTTTTGTTTCCCTTTTTACAGTAAAGGAAATGACATTTTTAAATAGAAAAAAAATGAATGATAAGAAATCTAAATAATCCCCAATTTCCTGTCTTCCTTGACATGCCTGCTTTCTCTTCTCACCAAAGTGGTTGTTTAGCTATGTTACCTACACAGAGCAGCATACAAATGAACGGTTGTTTGTTATATGACAGAAAGAAATAAAATGTGAGAGTGAATCATTGCCTTTGAAGTGAAAAGTCTGATGCTACTGAATTATCAACTAAAGAGTTCCCATCTGAATGGATTAAAACCCCAGAGGATGGCATACAAAGACATATGCTGCTTCTCTGGTAGTTGGGATATTAATAATAACGTTCTTGATTCATCAAGTGATGCCAAGCTGGATCAGTTGATATTGCTAGCAAACCTTCCTGAGAAAGTGGAAACTAATGAAGGCATACAGACTTAATCTGGGAAGGAGTAAAAAACACTTATTACTGCTGTTGACTATTCTGAACCAGCACAAGAAAAAAATACTACTACAAATATGCATTCATTGCAGGGAGAGGACACTTGATTTCATCTAATATCTCCAACCACATACACCAAACTCTGAGGTCAGACATGTGAGAGCACAAAGTGAACATTAAGCATTACAAAGAGGAGGAGAGAAGTTATGTGTCATGCCCCCACACAGCTGAAGGAGTACCAGGTCAAGCAGTGGCAGGGAAATTTCAGCCTGCCATGGTAATACATTCTGGGTCACCTGAAAGATGTAAAGGACAATGGTATATAAGCAAAAGTCTGACTCAGAGCTGCTATCTGCCCAAGCATGCTGGAAGGAAGAAAGCAAATATTTCTAGTAATATAAGGAATGACCATTCACTCTAAATAAAAATGTCTCTTGCTCAAAAATTAACACCAAAGTCTTTCTTTGCTACAGTGTGTTCCCTGCCTTTACCAAGCACAGTGTTAATCTGACCACTTGTCAAGCTGGCAACAATCACTGTACTTCCCATGGAATTGCACTGATTGACAGCTAACCTGTCAGTTAGCCTTACCATTGATGTTAGGAGTGGGTGGCATGGCTTGTGTGATGGGAGCTGCTGAGAAAACAAGGGTTGTTGTGCTCTGGAATTTGGTTCACAGGGCAAAGGCTGGCAAGTCTTCTGGAAAACCTTGGTTTCATGGTGTCGTTTTTATGACAAGAGGTATCTGAGACTCCAGGTCCCATGGGTGAAGTTGACAAACAGTCATTTGCATGTGTTCAGAAATGAAATAATCTTCCGAGAAGCCTTTTTTCCTCCTGTCTTTGATGCAATCATTCACAGGAGTTGTTTTTGACAGGGACCGCAAACAGCAGTGGTGCTGGTGGTGGTGAGCACAATCCTGGCAGCGGTGTCTTGCACTGTGCAGGGCCACAGACCACCCTGAGTACTTATTTTGTATATCCTGTGGGAAACCCTGGGTTACTAAATGGGTTTTCAGGGGAGGTGTCAGCATGACATCTCCCAAGGCCAGACCTTCTGGCCACTCACAGAAAATGGGTGCCTGTACTACTTTCGCCAAGTACCCTGATCACCAAGTGGAGGGAGTACATTTGCAGAAAAGTCTATAGTGTAGTTCACTCTTCATACCTGCTCAGCTTTTTACCTCTTTACTACCCAAAGCTGGGATTCGTTTCCACTAACTTTAGCCATCCAAAAGTGAAGAATAGCCTCAGGCAATGGCTGGGCTCCTGTTAGTGCCAATGGAGACACTAAGGGGAGGGAGAGAACAAGAGAGAGAGGCAGGGGTACCTTTATATGAGATTTGGGTGGCATTTTAGTAGGTGGTGTGAATTGCCACCTGACATGGAAATCACTGATATGTGAACTGCTCTGGGCACCTGCCTAACTGAGATACCTAACTTTTAGATGGCAAAACTTGTACATGACAAATCCCTCGCTGCATGCATGTGTGTGCTCAAGTGCATGGATATGGGAAGAATTGCTTCCCTGTGGCCTCTTGCTCACAAATTTGAAACTACTGGCGCTTTTGTGTAGGACACAAAGCAACAAATGACTTTTATACTCTTTGGAATGCTTTGGAAATTGCCTGAGCAGTGACCGATAGATCAGAGTGTTGCTTTGCTAATACTTCCCCACTCAGTTTTAAATCAGCAGAAATATAAATAGCTTCATTCTGTATTTTTTATTTTCCCTTATTGCAAAGTCTTAGACAGCTTCATGGTCTTTTGATGGGTTAGGGAAATAATTATTAGTCATCTCCTTCCCCTCATACTAGGCAGCAGGCTTTTTAATGTTAAATCTTTCTGTGAGCTCCAGAGGGCTGCAAATTAGCACTCTGTAGAAAGCAATGAGGGAAATGATGGCCATTGGTATATGTCCCATATAAGTACCAGTTCAGCATATATGTTTTCACAGTAATCTTATTAAAATACTGTAAATCAATAAACAAAAACTGTAAAACCATAAATGCTCAAAGACTGTGTGATTAAATTGAGTGAATCAAAATCCCAGATGCTATTTTGGTCCTATGCCGTGCTGAGATTTTGTTATTGTTACTGACACCACAACATCTGCAAGGATAATTTTTACGTTCATTATATTTACTGTGTTGCTGAGAGAATTAGAAGCCCCTGAAGTACATCTTAAAAGGTTTTATTGCACTATAAAAGACTCTGTCACTTTAAACTCCATTAGCCGAGCTCTTCAGGTTTGTAATGAGATTCTTCAGAAGAGGCCAAGAAAATAGAGTGACAGGGTCTTATCCCAGCTCCTCGCACGCAGTGTGACATGTCATGCATTGACCCAAGAGAAAACAGTTGATGTGAAAAGCTCATTGAATTCATGGCCTTGGAACGGTGGCGTGGATTTGGCAGGGCTTCTGTTTGTCACTTTGTTTAGACCTGTGCCATACGTCTGCCTCCAGTTCTGGGCTGACAGGCAAGATATGTTATTGTGCAGGAGAACCTGCGAATATCTGTCTAATTTCACTCTGATTTTTTCAGGACTGTTGCTGTATTTTGTATCTAAAAGTGTATTTTGTAGATCTTTATGCAATGGAGACCTCAGCAGCATCTGGAGGACTTCCCAGTGGCCTGGGCAGTTTTGGTGCAGGTGGTACAGCTACCAGAAAACCTCTCAAGTTATGCAAGTCTTTTCTTTAATTTTTTTTCTACCTTTTATTTCCTACTGGTTTTCCAAAAGGGAAAGGAAAGAGTATATTAGGCAAACAAACAAAAAGATTAATAAAAATGTATGTCCATTGACGTGGTTTAGCCCGAATCAAAAACCAAGCACCACGCAGCTGCTCGCTCACTCCCCCCCGGTGGGATGGGGGAGAGAATCGGAAGAGTAAAAGTGAGGAAACTCATGGGTTGAGATAAAGACAGTTTAATAGGGAAAGAAAGAGCCGCGCACGCAAGCAAAGCAAAACAAGGAATTCATTCACTGCTCCCCATGGGCAGGCAGGTGTTCAGCCATCTCCAGGAAAGCAGGGCTCCATCACGTGTAACGGTTACTTGGGAAGACAAACGCCATCACTCCCAATGTCCCCCACTTCCTTCTTCTTCCCCCAGCTTTATATACCGAGCATGACATCGTATGGTGTGGGATATCCCTTGGGTCAGTTGGGGTCAGCTGTCCCGGCTGTGTCCCCTCCCAGCTTCCCGTGCACCCGGCACAGCATGGGGAGCTGAAAAAGTCCTTGACTAGTGTAAGCGCTACTTAGCAACAACCAAAACATCTCCGCATTATCACCACTGCTTCAGCACAAATCCAAAACATAACCCCATACTAGGTACTGCGAAGAAAATTAACTCTATCCCAGCTGAAACCAGGACATCCATACAACAGTTGTCTAGACTTTTCTGAGTTTTCTGGATCAAAGATGTGAAACGATCCATTCATTAATTTTAAGAGGCACCTTGGCATGGCTGAACCTGTTCATTGCTTCGGCTGTTATGGAGAAGTAAGCACCTCTGCAGGGTGATGTTGCCTTTCATAAAGAAACTCTTGAAGATAGTGAGATTCACCCCCTCAGGTGCCTCTTGCTATTGTTTATAGTGACCCTGGAGATGCTTAGGATGACCCTACATAATGACTTTGCACTTTGAGTTCACTAAAATGGGATAAAATTAACTCCATCCCTACTCTATTAATCACTATCTTTTGCACATGAATTTATACCATAGTCTGCAAAGGCAGTGCTGTAGGACCATTTTTCAGAGACTCAGTAAGTGACAGAGAGTTGTTTATTTCAGGAGGTTGTTGCTTATTTACAAGAACACTATAAGCTGGCTTGCACATTTAATTTTACCATTACAATAACAAAAATTTAAAGTACCTGTTTAGTACTGAGGTAGAAAGATCCCACATTCTCCTTTCTCCCTACCAAAAAATGAATCAAAAAACTCCCAAACCACCCAAAACCCAAACTCTGTCCTTCCAGAGAGAAAATCTAGTCCCAACCTCCACTGAGTTCTGCTAAGGCAATTTTTTTCTGTACCTGGTGAAACTAATGGGTAATTCAAAGTTACAGAATCACCACCAAATTATTATATTTTTCTGTACTAATAAAAACTCAGAACAACATAAAGCTTTACAGATAATATGTACATACTCAGACCCCAGAACCACCTATGTATGGCCTCCAGAACAGCAAGTGACATAGAGCCAGCACATCTCTATATGAATCTTTATAGGCCTGATGTAAATGTCAAGGTCTATACGTTACAGGTATCCAAACAGACAATAAACCCATCTTTCAGATACCAGTCACTAGTCTTATTGGAAAAAGCTGCTTTTTTCATGACAACTAATTTCTGCTTGGTTGTTAAAATTTTGCATGACTTTTCCCATGCACAACAACTCCAGCAACAGACAGTATAGATTTAGAACCTGCTACCCTAATACACAGGAGCAATCTGGTAGCAGTGTAAGAATTTCTTCCCCAGATTGTTAGTTTCCTTATATAGCTAAGAATTGCAGGGCTGGGACTAAATTAACATCCTGAATGAGACAAAACATGGCTTATCTGTAGAAATCCTCACCATCTGCATTTGGATCCATAGCACTACCATTTCACTGACGTGAAAATTTTGTATCTAGTTTTTTGGATCAGTCTAGAGTTTTGATTTGATGGAATTTCTCATGCCATTTGCCTATTAGTTATTAGATGATTAAATTACTCTCACTTGCCAGACAGTTAATGAAGCCAGATCATCCCCAGCAAATCTCTCAGACACTCTCTGAAGGTATCTTGGACTGCTTCATTACAGCCATCAGCTCAGGACCAGAGAACCTCAGAATGATTTGTGCCCATCTATATAAAGCCCTCACTCTCTGGTGATCTTTTGAGCCTGTATGTTTCTGCCATAAGCACACCTGGAAAAGGAGGCAAAAGGTATGTTTTGGGATGGTAGAAGTAGCTTGCAAAACTGTATGGTTTTGCTTCTTGGAGGTATTTCTGGAACAGGCATTACAGGACCCATCACAGCCCTCAGAAGCCCAAAAATTTGCTAGAGAAAGGGTAGAGAGAGAGAACATGGATAGAGAAAAAGAAGATAAGGTAGAGAAAGAGAAGGACTTCTCTGACAAGCAGCTTTGGTCTTTTCCATTAACGGAAATTTTGTCATTGATTTTACTGGGAATAGCAAAGGTGCAATCACTGTAATGGGAAGTGCACAGGATGGGGATTTGGGTAAGAACGTGCTGGACTAGTGTAATTTGAAAGTCTGTCTTGTTGAATCACTTGCAGACTTCACAGAAAAAACTCCATTTTAAACCACAGTTTCTTATGCTTTTATCCTGGCAACAGTTCATACTTGCAACAGGGAGAAAAGAATTTTTTTGGTACTAGTTATTTTAAGTTTCCACAGCAGTCAGTAAAAAAGGGCTTGAGTCTCCTTTGTGTCTCTCCAGTTTTACTGTGGTGTAACTCCACCGACCCTCAGAGGGCCGCAGGGGTTGTCAAGCTGAAGTGTTACAACAGTGAACTGAGAAGCAAAATATGATTGCCAACCCAATGCGAACAGAAAAATTGTTGGCCATAAATTGTTGTTAAGTTGTGGTTCTGTTCTTATTTAATTTAGCTGTGTGATTCTAAAGCTTCTTTTTGCTATAGACTGATGATGGAAGACCATAAATAGTCCAAACCTGGAGTGTGTTTGTTTCTTTTTGGCAGAGACAGAGCTGGCCAATATTTCACTTTACCTGTGGGACTAGTGAAAGGTCAATAAACCCTTCTAAAAAAGTGCTTCAGGACTTTGAATGAGAACAACATTCAGCATCCATTTTTTTGCAGCCTCATCCATGGAGACTGGCCTGCCATCTCTCCTCCTGATCTCTTTTTTGCTGCTTTCACTGCCCATGATTTTGTGATTGCCTCTCCTTCCCTTTCACACACAAGGCAAAACATGGGCAGCTTTTTATAACAAGTGCATCATCTCCTTAATCGGTCGCCACCATTTATGAGTTGTTTTATTTTGAGTAACTGTCAAAAATGTATTTTTGAAAAGTTTTTATTGTAGGTCAGAGAATATTTGGAAATTCAACCTTCACTATTTCTATTTGCCTTCATAATTATTCTTTTAACTGTATTCTGCTTATTATTTCATACTTCATTTGTTTTTTCCAACTTCAGCATAGGATTTTTTTCAACAGCCTTCCCTTTAGTTTATAAAAAGCCACACTTTACAGCTCTAAACAATAGTAATGCATAATGCCCTTTCATCTGTTTTGATACCAGCAAGATTAAATTCAGTGGCACTCATTCTGTTTGTTCCTTAATTATAGGCTTCTCTCTGGTTTCTAAACAGTTTCTAAAACATATTTTATCAAAACCCAAAGTAGTAATCATTTGTACTATTTCTGCTTGTTGACTTGTTTGATTTCAATGTATTAATAAATTCTCAGAGTGTATCTGTGTTCTAGGAAACTGTAAGAAATGACTACAGAAATCATCCTAATGTCATACAGCTCTTGGCTTCATAAAAGGAAGGCTTTTGGTTTTGTTGTTCAAGATGTTGTAAATATTAAACCTTAATTGTAATAAGCAATCCTGATTCTAAAATTCTGCTTTTCTGCATTTTCTTGATAAAGATTTTTTCTGTCAAGCCATGGTGTTGCAAAAGGCAGAAAGGCCTGAACCATGAGGATATGGTTAATCTGTTTTCTGTTGTTTGGGCAGCATAGTTACACTTTGTGTACATCAAGAACAAAATTATGTTATGAAGACATGGATGCAAGGAAAGTTTTCAAGATACATGCTTCCTAAATACCATGTTCCATACTAAAGGCCGAGCCTGTGAATTAGTTCAGGACTTTCATTTTTGAGAAAAATATAAGATCCTAATTTAGCAGCAGAGCTAACCAACAACTGAGCCAGTTAGGCAACCTTATTGATGCCTTCATATATACTTCAATTAAATCGAAGGGGTCTCTTGAAGAGGGGAGTTAACTCATCCATAGCACATTTGAAAAGCACTCCTACATGGATCTCTGTGTGCCCACTTGGAAGTACATAGGGATGTTACAGTGGGTCTTGGTAAAGCTAACTGGTAAGGTGGAGAAAAGCAGCAATGATTTGTTTCCATACCACAACCTGCTGCTGCCCCAAGCTGGAATGAGACAGTGAGAACTGGGATATTTAGTAAGGCAGCCCCTAGAAAAGAGGATTAAGCTTTGCAGATTGGGACCACAGCCACATACTGAGTTACATCCCACTGCTCAATTCCAGGGATTTTTTGTTAACAGGAGAGCTGTAATAGGTGGAAATAATTCCTGAATTTGTACGACTGAGGGAGGGCTTGAAAAGAAATTTCAAGAGCCAGCAAGTCAAGGATTTCCAGTAGTGTGTTAATGCATTTAATAATTTTATTTTTATAGTCTTGTTTCAAAAATATCACAGTTCTGTGTTTGTCTTTACCCTTGTTAGGAATTGGCATTTGCCTTTTAACTTTGTGTGAACTCCATGCCGAGCTGACTGTACAAAGTTTCCCCGCATACAAAGTGCTCCACTACGAGACCTTGGGACATTTGCCAGCTCCCAGGTGCAGCTGCACATATTCACCTCCCACCGTACCCAGCCTATGTGCCAAGATGAGACTTGAGCAAAAGCCATATCTCCCCTCAGTGCTTTTTTCCTTGAGAAGAAAAATGGGGTGTGTGGGTGGAAAGGAGTCAGAGCACATTTCTGTCACATCCTGATCTGGGTAGCTGGAAAGGAGGACTTGGGTATACTACCCACAGAGATCTGTGTATGGTCTGGGCTCCTGGGGTGGACCAGCATACAAGTAGAGTGGGAAGTATGTGTAGTTTAGTATGAATTGGGAATTTTCACCCCATTGCCAGGGCCAGTTTCAGGGGCTCATGATGCCATGTTCACTTCTGTTGAAATTATTCTCTGGCAAACAAACACTAGTGCCTTTGGTATAGGGGTGCAGAAACTTTGTAAAAATGTACTTTACCTCTGAAACCCCATTGTTTCCTTATAAATGCTTTCATATGAGGTGTTGGGACAAGCACACCACCCCACACATTTGTTTTAGCAGACAGGAGAGGTGAAGCAGAGCCTTTCCTATGCTGTGCAATGCAGCCTTGCCTGAAACCCTGCACAGCTCTGTGGCATCTGGAGATACTGATTTGAATCCAGAAGCTTTGTGGCTGCATTTGCTGAGTGCTGTGCCAAGCTGAACAGCCCTGCTTTTCAACTTAAAGCTATATCATCTAGTCCTTGGTGTGTGTGGGGGGTGTCTCTGCACCCCACTGTCAGGCTGCCTTGTCACTGCTGTGATCAAGTCTTCAAAGCTGCCTTGCATGCTTTGGAACTTTATTTCTTCCCCTTTTGGGCCAGAAGTGGTTTAATACTATATTTTCCAGTGCTTCTTAAAATGAGAAAATTTGACATGCAGCCAGGTCACATGCTGGGGACAGTGTCTGCACAGTGTCTGTCTTTTGGGACTGCCCAGTTACTTACAGACTTCCAAGCAGCCATTGCAAGCCAGTGCTGGAGAGAGTCACACTGAGGCTGGGAATTATGTGTGACACAAAGGTAACCCTCAGGCATCCAAAATTTAGGAAAACAGCCTTCCCTTTGGCTACATATAGGTCCACCTGTGTTTGGGGTGTTACCACCATTTCACCTTCTCCTACCTCAATCTCACCATGCAGCCTTCACAAAACTTCCCAGCTAGTAGGAAAAACACCTCAAGTGAGATTCATTTCATCATATGAAATCATGTACAAGGCATGTGTTTACAGCTCAGCAACTCACCTAGAGTGAGGTAGGCACATTTAGGGTTCAATTAAACCTGTCCTAAGTGAGATGTTGAAAACCAGACCTGAAAGTGGCTAGGACAAGTAGTTCAAAAGCAGGCATTGCCTTTATAGGCATCTACTATTTAATGAGGTCAATGAGGTTGACAATACCTATGTAGAAATGCTCATGAACCTACTTCTTGTTGAGCCTGAAAACATGAGGAAATGGTGGCACTGCAGAAATACTGTTGCTGATGGAGAGAGGGAACAGAAATGTTTACAGATACCCTGGTGTTTTTGCAATGACTCTGTTAGCTGGGAAAGGATCAACTACCAAATGTGTTTAATATAGTGACAGATCTTACACTGCTTTATTCATTTCCTCTGATTCAGACAAAACTAGCCTTTCACCATGCCAGCCATACAGGATGCTTCATTTCCCAAGATTTTACTAATAACACAACTCTCCTTAATTCCCTTATATATGTTATAAGCAATTCCTATCTGGTTAATCATAAGTAATACCTTCTTACAAACTACATTATTCCCAGTATAATTTTATTGCCCAACTGCCCAAGCTCACCTTTCTTGATATCCTGCTCTAAACTTTATCTGGGATCCTGCGGGCAATGAATTATATTTCTGAGCTAGCGGATGTGGACATACCCTTAAAATCACAGAAATAGAAGATAATTCAGGTTGGAGGGAACCTCAGGATCAGCTATGAGGTCTGACCAGCTTGCTCTAGAGTTTATATAGTTAAGAGTGGAGAACCTCCAAGGATGAGGTTTTCATCCTCTCTAGGCAACCTGTGCCACCACCTGACTTTCCTTGTGGTGAAAAAGTTTGTCCTTATGTCCATTCTCAGCTTCTCCTGTTTCTGTTTATGCCCATTGTCTCTCTTTTGCTGTCCCACACTGCTATGAAGAGCCCAGCTCTGTCAACTCAATGACCTTGCCATAGGCACGGAAGGCTGCTGTCAGGTCTCTGAACCTGTTGCTGCTCCAGGATGAACAAGCTCAAATTCCCCAGCCTTTCCTCATAGGGCAAGTGCTCCAGCCACCACCATCACCTGGTCAGACATTGGAACAGGCTGCCCAGAGAGGTGGTGGAGTCACCATCCCTGGAGACATTAAAAAAATGCATAGACGTGGCACTTTGGGACATGGTTTAGGAGACATGGTGGTGTTGGGTTGAGAGTTGGACTTGATGATCCTAGAGATCTTTTCCAACCTTAATAATTATATGATTCTATGATTCTATCACAGTGGATGCCCCTGAACTCCCAGCAGTTTATTGATGTCTTTCCTGCATCAGGGGGGCCAAAACTGGGCAGTGTCTAGGCGTAATGCAATGAGCACTGAGTAAAGGGTGGTAATGCCTTTTCTGGATGTCCTGGTTCTGCCCCTGTTCTTACAGCCCAGGGTACTGGTGGCCTCTCTGCTGCCAGTGTTCTTGTGGTCCCAGGCTCAGCTTGGCCCCAGCAGGACCTCCAGGACCTTTCCTACAGACCTGCCTCACTGGCAGGCAGTGCCCAGCCTGTGTTGTTGCAGGGGTTTGTCCTTCTCAGGTGAGGAACTTTGCATGAGGAACTGTCCATGTTGGTTTCCTCAGGTTCCTGCTGGCTCGCTCCTCCTGCCTGCCTAGGTCTACCTGGATGTTAGGCCTGCCCTCCAGCATATTGACTGGCCCCCCCAGTTTGGTGTCATCTGCTAATCTGACAAGAGTACACTCTGTCACCTACTCCAGGTCACTGATGAAGATGTTAAGCAGGTTGTAGGACTGACCCCTGTGGTGTTCTACTTGTTACCAGGCTTGAGATAGAGAATGACCTATTAACCACTGTGCGCTGACCATGATCATGCAACCAGAGTTCTATGCCTTGGTTTGATCCACCCATCCAAACCATGATATCTCAACTTGGATACTAGAATATTGCAGGAAATATGTTGAAAGCCTTGCTGAAATTGAGATTAATGACTTGTACTGCCCTTCCCTCATCTAGACATTTTATCTTAGAAAGCAATTAGATTGGTCAGCATTGATTTATCCTTTGTAAATCCACGCTGAGTGTTCCCAGCCCCACTGTTCTCCTTCATGTGTGCTGAAATAGGCTCTAAGAGGACTCACTCAGTGATTTTCCCAGGGACTGAAATAAGACTGTTTAATATTTAATTCTCTGGATCTTCCTCTTGGCCTTCTTTGAAAGTGGGTGCAACACTTACCTTCCTCCATTTGACAGGGACCACCCCTCATCTCCACAACCTTTCAAAGATGATAATCTGGAGAGATTACCAAGCAGATGTTGTCTTCTGAAAGCAGGGACTGAAATGAGACTGGCTATGAGACTTCTAAATTTGGTATCTTGACCTGAACCATACAGTCCACTTGCATGCACCTCTTGCTCTTTGCGTAACCTTCATCATCCCACACATCTCCATATTTGACAGTTCACAGCCAGCTGACATCAATGCATTACTGCCTTACTCTTTATTAGTTTGAATGCATTATTTAGTCAGTACAAGGTCATCTTGCATTTGTCTTTTGAGTATTTGAGTTTAGTGATTGATATTTTGAGAAATTATAGACTTAAGGATTAATTTTGTCTCTTTTTCTTAGTCATAATATAATACCAAGAGGAGAGGAAAAAAAAAAAACCCAAAATGGATTGGGAAAATGAAAGACTTTTCATTATTATACACATTAGCATAGAAGGAGATTTATTTATTTGCAGAACAGATACTACTCATGCTAAACATCTTGAGTATAAACCAATCATTAGAGGCTTACTAATGGCACATTAATTAATGGTAAGATAATTATCACCACTCAAAAAACCAGCCTATCAGATTCAGAATCAGATGTATCAATCATGTGTTTAAAACAAGTGTCAGTAAGGTCTGTCAGCTCACATCCTTCTTTCAGCAATCACCTTTGTTGGATGTATTCAGTAACACTATTGTCATCCAGTAGTGATGTACTAAATTCAGATGATGGAAAATCCATTGTGTCAGTCTTTAAATACTTTCACTGGATACTTACTGCCATTTGAAGATCGACACATTATTTCTTACCCCCAATTCCTCTAGGTTCAGCTTTCAGATAATAGATTTCTATATATCTTTATCTACTGGCAGGATTCTTCTGCTCTTTGAAATCTTTTCCTGTGTACTACGTGTAGGCTGTGATCAAGTGAAGGTGTAATGTTTTGAGAAATTAAATAAGTGAAGTTTCTTTGCTTTCTTATACTTAAATGCGCCTTTTGAAACCTCAGTTCCATCTTCTGGCTTTTTTTTTTTAAATCTTTCAAATTTTTTCTGCCTCTTTTTACAAAGTATAAGGCTCAGCAAAGGTTTCCAGAAAAGGTCTCATTAATTCTATGTGTCATAGTAATAATCTCTCTTTACCTCTCTTCACTGTACCCCTGCTGCTTTTATGCCAAGGATAGCACCTGATTTCTTAGTTGCAGTATCAGTCAGAAAGACATAGCTGGCTACTCTTGCCCTGCAGCATAAAAGCTGTGTAAAGAGCCAGGGGCTGAGATCTTCAGATAATTTAGGCAAAAGAACAGTGACAGCAGTTAAATATGCATTACAGAAGCAAAGCAAGGCCATATTTTGTCTCGATCTTATGGGAGGAAGGGTGCTTGCAGCCTGCTGGAGGTTTCAGGGGCATTGTGGGGCTGTGGCTAGCAGTACAGTCAGTTGGGAAAATGTTTCTGAAGTATTTTCTCAGCTATATGACTGCTATTCAGCAAAAAATGCCAGTGGATAGAACCTACCTTTATTCTTGGACAGCAGTCGAACCCACTTATTTCCCAGAACTGGTTAACCCTCCTGCTGTTGCCTGGCTTGAACTGGGCATTGTCTAGCTTTAATTATCCCCCACCAAAGCCCAGGTTTCAGTCTCTGCTTCCATGACTGCTTCTAATTTTCACAGAATCACAGAGTGACTGAGGTGGGAAGTAATATCCAGATATCATCTAATCCAAACCCCTGCTCAAAGTAGGGTCACCTACAGCAGGGTGCTCAGGGCCATGTCCAGTCCTTTGAATATCTCCAAGGATGGACGCTCCACAGCCCCTCTGGGGAACTCGTTCCAGTGTCTGACAACCCTTACTGTGAATTTTTTTTTTAATGTTTAAATGGAAATTTTTTGCATTTCAGTTTATGTTCATTATTCCTGTCACTGGGCACAAGTGAGTACAGTCTGTCTCTGTCCTCTTTACTCCCCCCCATCAGGTATTTATACACATCGATTCAATCCCCTAAGCTTTCTTTTCTCCAGGCTGAACAGTCTCAGCTCTCTCAGCCTCTGCTTGTATGACATGACAGATGTTCCAGTCCCTTAACTATCTTTGTGGCCTTTTGCTTGTCTCAGTCCAGTATGTTTGTATCTTTCATGTTGGGGGGAGCCCAGCACTGGACAACTGGGAGGTTGAGCAACCTCCCTCAACCTGCTGATGATGCTCTGTCTAATGCAGCCCAGGATGCTGCTAGCAAACAGCAAAATCCATTTCTCCTGTGAACTGCACATACATCTCATGTTCAAGGGCCCAATTTTGTTCCTTTCTGCCAGCCTCCACATCAGAAGTTTATCAGATTTCTTTCTCTTGCTTTGTTTCTGGTACCAATACCTATCTTGGCTGCATGATAGATTAGTTTAATCAAGTGAGGCAGAGAGTTTCTCATCCCATGTGCTTTGAAGCACTCACTGGAGATAGGTGTTCAAACTCTCCTAGGTCAGCCTAGAACATGATTGTCCTGCCTCTTTTTATGTATTCTGACTATTAGGTTTTTTTTCAAAACTGAAGAGTTGCTGCTGCTATAATTTTTACAGATAGGTGGTCCTGCACGACTAAGACACCTGGATGCTGAAAAGATGTTTAATGCCTTGAAAATTCTTACTTGTTTCTTTGAAATCTCTGAAAGAAGATACATAGTTAATTTAGTTGGATTAGATTTTCTTCTGGAGATCTTCAGAGGTACTGACTTTCTCTCATTGTCTTTATGTGCCATTTAGGATGTTCACATGTGGATCACAGATTTAGATGTTTGAAATGGAGGTAAAGCCAAATTTAGAATTCCAGGTGCCCCAGAAGTTTGCAGCAGCCGGCTGAAAGCATGGTTCCAGGACAGCCCATTTATTATTTAAATGACAGCTTTGGCCAAGGCTTCCAAGTTGTTAGTGTAACATGAGTCCACCCTCAGTGAGCCTCTCAAGGGGAATTAGTGGTCAGAAACAGTGAAATTAGTTATATGATTTAGATATCCTTTGAATATTACCAATGGCACTTGCTCTTTCTAGTATCACTGCTTTGCTGAAGTCCACCCGCTCCATTTTTTAAGGAAAGAGACTTCTCAATGATTTGAAATGAAATATTGGTATTCTTGTCCTCTGGAAAGATTAGAGGAGGAAAAAAAAAATCTACTTTGTTTTGGTTTGTTATTGTAAAACTGAAATTCTGCTACCTGGCCTGTTCTCAGAGATGCAGGGCGTTCTTCTTAGCCTACCTTGTCCTCTGCCACCTTCGAGTCCCTTGTTTTCCATTTATGTTGGTTATCAGAGGCAGCAGTTGTGAGACCCACCTCTCAGGGAAAAGAAAGCAGTTTGTTTGCCGCTTCCCATGGTCCAGGCAGGTTGTGAAATGCAGTTTTGTATTAATCCCAGCAGAGACCTCCTAGTAGATTCTGTCTCTTTGGGCTTAAAATCTTGCCTCTTGGTCTAATTGGTACTGAGTGGGAAAACTCTTGTAGGCTAAATAGGTGTTATCAAAATCATTCAAAATCAGCCCCTATGAACAGTCTTTCTGCATGCATATGAATAAATATCAAAAGAATTATTCTTTTATAAAAGAGAAAGCAGAAAACAGCAGTTTCCCTCCTATACATCTGCAGGTGAATACTATGCAATAACTTTTCCTGTCAGTTTGGCAGGATATATTTTTTCACCAATTTTATTCCCATGCTGAATTTTTTCCCTAGTGTTTATAAGTGACAACTCTCTGTGTTGGCTTTTCTCCATACATTGTATATAGTATTTGCCTTGTCATTAATAGTACTACCTGTCTCCCTTTCATTCTTAATGACATTCATTTTCCAGAATAGACTAAATGAGCAAGTTCCACAAAAGGGAAAAAGGAATAGCAGATGTGAAACACCAGATTGCTCATTTTTCCAGGAACATTTCCCAGTCAACAAAGCTTACATTAGCAGAGGTAGTAGGGTGATCATTCTATCAGGGCCCTCAGAATAAACTGACCTAGATTTATCAGGCCTAAATATAATTCTAGTGCCTTTACTCTGTACTCCTTTATTGACTAGGGAGCGTGGCAGGCCTGGAGCCAGCTGATGGGAAGGAGAAGAGCTGGAACTTCAGCTGAATTTAGACTGGATGAAAGCAAGCCCTGAATATTATGGTGGTGGGTTGCAATGTTTATAATAAAACAGGGAACAGTACCTTGACCTTGATAGAGGAAATCCTAACTTTGATACCTTATAAATATTAAATATTTAGCTATTGAAGTTGAAATCTTGGTCTCAGACTTGATCTCTATTCAGATGTGCATTCAGAGCAAACAATATAACTGTCTGTAAAGCTTGGCTATTTCAAAGCAAGGAAAGGATAAATCCCAAATATTTTCCCCATGATAGATATCAATCCTAGAGGTTTGCAGTAGAAGGACACAAAAATCAGTTCATGCCTTTGTCCAAAGTCTCAGGGTTCTCTTCTCCTATAGGCACTTCTAGAAATCTAGCAAATCTCCAAGGTGACCACTCCAAAACAGCTGCTCTCACGCTGGGAGGGAGTTTGTGTTAGACGTGTTGAGGTTAATTGGATGTGGCATCCCTTAAAATAAAAGTGTTATCTTTTGATAAGTTTTCCACTTTTTCTGTTTGAATATAGTAGATTGTAAAACTTGTTTAGGTTCCTATATAGATATGAATTTGGGTTTTTGTTTTTTTTTTTTTTTTGAGAAGAAATACAGTTGTCCATATTTGAGGCTCATTACGCATCATTACTCCATTGAGATGGTGGAGTTCAGGAT
>VZTV01034687.1:957-15465 GCA_013400875.1 Anhinga rufa
ACCTATCACGTTGTGTAGGTATGTAATAGTAACGGAGTCTTTGCTCAACCAGATTTTGGTAACTACCATGAAGAGGTGAGACTCATGTTCCTTCAAGCTCGTTCTTTCCACTGTGAAGTACCTTCCTGCATCATGGTTTTCTGCAACAGATAGAAGCTAAGGTTATTTAGCAATAAAAATACATTAATGTAAAATTTGAGGGGGAATGAGATGGCCTGTAAATCTCAAAGGTAGCAATATATTCCCAACATCCTAAAGTGCACAGTTCCATCTACCATGGTTTTCTCTCACAGCTTGTTTATTGTACCACTAACTTGGAACATAATAAGATCTATACAAAGTATGATTGTTGGTAGGATTAAAAAACAATGGGATGCAATACTTGAAAAAGAACTTTTCACTTTTCCATGCGTGTTTGTCAGTCATCAGAACACTAAAGCTGGGTCTGTTTTTAAGTTTATTTTACATTTAGCTGTATCTTTATTTCTTTATTAAAACAAGCAAACAAACAAACAAACAACCCAAACAAACAAACAAAAAAACCCCAAGAAACAACCTAAAGAAGATCTGCCAACATTTTCAAACAATATAATGTAAAAATGGAAACATTTACAAGTATATTTTTGAAAGAAAAACCAAACCCTTGTGTTCTTGTAACAGGTAGAACTGTAACAAAACTTCTTCTCTCATATAGAAACTTTTGAGGAAATAGTGAACTATCTGTAATGGCAACCTAGTATCTTAATTTTGGTGCTATTTTTATAGCAGAGAATACTACCACTATATGCAATATGACATTAGCAGATGTGAAACACTGAGCCTTATAGGGTGGCTTGCAAGGAATATGTGTCAGAGGTTAATGAAAAAACTGAGACTTTTCAAATACTGAAAGACGTAGCTTTGTTCAATTCTGCCTTCTTCTTAGCATCCTTCTTGATATGTTTGACACCAGTTCTCCTTGGTTATGATTCTGTTGCACAAGTCATGTTAGATCTGGATTTGGAAAGGACCACAAAAGGCTGTAGGCCACCAAAGTGTCTTCTGTGACAGTTCATGTAGGAAGATTATAGATAAATCTGGAGTTTGAATATCCCCCAGATCTCCCCTGAGGACACAGTGATTTTCTGTGACTGCCTGTCAGCAATGGAGCTAGGAAGATACAAGACAGGTTCTAACCTAAATGCAAAAACTATGTTTTAGTTCTTACACAAGAAGAATTAGAAGTTTATTTCAGGGGACAAAAAAATCGTGTAACATGCAACATCCATTTCCTAGAATCTGAAAAATGGTTCTCTTGTCTTAATAACTCTGTACTTTGGATCTACAGTTCTAATGTTCTTACTGTCATTTTGTTTAATAATGTTAATAAGAATATTAGAACTGTAGATCCAAATTCAGAGATGAAGCTGAAGGTTTATTTCTTCTAATTTCCTTATTTATTCATTTTTTCCTATTTATTCCTTTTATTTCTGTATTTTCCAGGATACTTGATTTTCATAGTAAATTATTGATTTAATACTGTGTTTCCTCTGAGAATATCAAAGTGCATTTTGGTAAGGTAATTAGTAACTTTCTTTTCTGTTTACCAAATTTACAGAGGGATAAATGGAAACACCAAAAGCACTTTCTCCTGTAGTGTTTGTTTTTAAGAAATATCTTACCTGTTCCATACTGTTCCAGTTGAGTGTAGAGATTATAATAAAATTTAAAATTTTTGGTTTCATGGTAGGCATTGTTAAAATTCATAGTAAGAAGTAATCCCTGCCTCAAAGACTTTAATCTAAATGCAGGGTAGGTGGAAATTCAAAGGCAGAGAGAAGTGCACACCAAGAGCAAAATGGTGGTGTGTCCTGGAGTTTAACTTCTTCTTTCTGATTCTTTAGATCATGCTAGCTGTCATCTTTTCCAGATAAAATTGTTTTAGTTCAAGCTTATTGTATATGCTCAAGCTAGATTGCATAAGTCTAAAAGTACTATGGGAGTGGATGTAATGGTTGAAACCAACCTCTAGGTTGGTGTTCTGGATGTAAGCAGGTGTCCTCAGGAGAAAGTGCAATATGATAGTTCCCACAAGTACTCTCCCAGCCTTCAATTATTTTTAGCTCAAATATTTCCTAAGTTTTTGTCCAGTCTCCTCTGGAAGCTATGTAAACATTTTAATCAACTACATCCTTTGGTAGGGAATCCCCCAAGTAGGGTAGGGAATTCCCCAAGAACAGCCTGTTGTATGGATAACAACCTCCCTTTTTGCTTGGAATGCAGATCTTACCAGGTTACTTCATGTTAAATCATATCTTTGTCTCAACTGGTTACTCACTGAAATTCAGATTTGTGAAATTTAGTGAGGGAATACTGGGTGCTGTTGTTAGATATTATCAGCTTCTAACTGAAGAAGAACTTGCTTATGATCTTGTTTTTTAACAAAGGATTATGTCATATGTGAAAAAGAAACAATCTTTGAGGCTGATAGTAGTTGTCTGTCAGACTGTAACCTTGATTTACCCTCTTTGGGATAAGATAATTGAGAAAGTCTGAGAATAACAACTCTTAACAATTTCTGCATGTCACGCAATTCTTTGTCCTTTATTTATCTGTGTTCAAATGTGGACAGTACCTGAGAGCAAAGATGAATATAAGTGGTTTGTTTGGGTTTTTTTCTATTAATGTTTTAAATATTCTTGCAGTAGAAATTTTATTTTCCCTGTTAAGTTTTTTGTGTCTAGTCATTTACACTATAGGGAAAATGTATATGGTCAGGCCTATTTCCCTTCAGACACAGCTATGAGTGGGAATAGAGATATAAAGCCAAAACCCTTTTACCCACAATTTTGAAGGCAATGTCAGGACAAGCAATTGTCCATCCTTACTTTGTGTACCTTGATATAGTGGGATGTAATGTTTATTGATCTGATTCAGAGTTAAAATATCACATAACTTTTAAAAAGTGTTTAAATACTTCATTGGCTTTACCAGACCAACTTGCCTTTTAAATCTCAGGTGTTCAAAAAGTATAACGATTGGGGATGTTGAAATAACCAGTTACATTCTCATGAGCTTGTTATGCACATGCAGATTAAGTAGTTGCAAAGAGGCTTTCTGATAGAATCCCTGTTTCCTCCCATTAAAGATTACAGAATGTGCTAAGGCATAATTTCACATGCAGCTGTTTGAATAAATTTAGCACCATATAAAATTCACTTTTGTAGCAAAAAGCCAAACTGTCGTTTAGGAGCTTATATGAAAACAAACGTAATCATGTTAAAAACAAGAAGGTTCAAAGGATCCAAAAAGTAGGAAATGTTACAATTCTGATGACTCGCACTGTATCGTGACTTTAAAGTCATCATTCCTATGCGTGTGAGTTACTTGTTCTAAATGCACAAAGGCATACTATAGCTTCCACAGAACACCTCATTCCTTCACTGCCTTGGCAGTTGCCCAGTATTTCTTGTTCAGTAGGCAGCCCTTCTCTTCTTTCTCAAAATAAATAATTTAAAACCTTCACCAGATCCAAAATGGGCTATTTCTTCATGAGATTTCCTTAGCTCTTCCCATTGTAGAAACTGGGTGCTTTACAAAAATTAAAGAAGGTGCTGTAACAGCACTGACAAAATATTGTTAGATCCATTCTACAGATAGGGATTTGAGGTATGAAGAAGTGTCTGCTAATGTGGAGTAAGTAATTTGAAGTATCCAGAGACTAATTATCCAACATTTCTAGTACTTTAACAGTACAAAATGTAATCCAAATACTGTTCAAAACAGCTTCTTTTACAGTCGGGAATAGTCTTTATTCCTGCTATTCTATCTTCAAAATTCAGAACTAAGTACCCCCAAAACTGAAGGAGGTACCTATGGAGATCATCTGTGAAGGGTGTGAATGGGTTTAGGTACTCCATTATTGCATGGGAGCTTACAGTCTCATTCTACAAAACTACTATGTCAATAATGAACTACCTTGGGATATATACCCAGCACAAAAATTTTCTGACTGGATGGATAATTTTAGTCAAAGATATCAATAGCTGAGAAATAACATCTTAAAAGAAATATCAAAGAATGTTAACTATCAGCAGTGCTGATAGTTTTGTCAGAACTTCCTTTGAAATGTAAATGTAGATTAGTAATAGATTCTGTCCCTCTCATATATGAATAATTTGCACAAGAGAGTAGCATTTTATGCACGTACTTTTTAAAATGGAATTAAATAATGACCATCAAGTTACTCCTTAACTATACCTTTGTCTCTTAACGAAACTTGCTTTTCCAAGGATTTATTTTTCTGGAATATTACCTGATAAATAGTAACTTGTTTTAGTAATACTTAATGACGCAGGAGCCATCTGGCATTATATCAGGATGTGCAGCTGGCTATTAATTACTGAAAACTCCTCTACAGCTCAGACGAAAGCATCCGCCAAAGATCTGAGTCAGCACATTCTTTTTCCTTCTTTCTTCTATAGTACCAACCAAAAAAAAGAGTAAATTCACACTTAGTAAGTTAGTCATGGATCCAAAAACTTGCCAACAACATGAATGCTGGTTGCAGTGATGGTTTCTATTCTCTTGTATTGATTTTTACTCTTGAAACAATATAGTATTTTTTTGAGTTTTCCTTCAGACTTTATGGGGGAAGTAGCATTTTTTTTCTTAAGTGTTTACATACAGTGTAACGATGCATACAGTTTTGCACATAACCTTGGATTTTATATTTTCATACATGCCCGATAGAGGTGAGGCTGCCACAACTCCATGTTGTCAGATCCACTCTGTGTGCAGCATGAGTGTTCCTTTCCCATAGGCACACACACGTGTACAGTACTGATCAACACATGTGCATGGTCACGGCCACACAGACAGAAGCACTCAGCTTTCAGGCAAACACAAACAGCACCACTGGATGCATTCTGTTCCCACCTCTGGCTGATCAGGCTGAAGGTCCATTAGTAGGGCATATATACAGTATCGGCCCCTCCAGGAGCTGGACTCAGACACCCCAGTAGCTGCATATCCAGTAGCTGGTCCCTGGTTTCCTCATTTGTGTGAATGCACATACGCACATGCACACACACTTTGATCCCTTCATGACCAGGCTTAGAGACCCACCCCATAGCTGGCCCTGCTGCCTCCCACTCAGGCACACACACATGCAAATGGTCCTCTTGGTCAACCTCCAGCCCCCATAGCTTGGAACCCTGGTCCCTCTGGTAGCTGCCTCCTCCAGGTGCCTCACTCCCAGCACATGGGTCCCAGACCACTCAACTGACTCACTGGCTAGTCCAGCTTGATGCTTGTTAGTGACCACACATGGACTTGCTCTGGTTGCAGACACCATGGACACAGTAACAAGCAGTCTGACCCTGGGTGCTGCACACACTTACACAGAGCCCCTTACCCAGCAAGAGAGTTAGAAGTGCAGTTTAATAAGGGGAGAGGGCAGAACTGTGGTGATCTAGTGCAGAGCACAGCCAGAAAAGGCCCTTTTTAACCCCTTACCTTTCTATTTTCCCATGCTTGTTCCTCTCCAAACCAGCTTGATCTGTCCCTTTTCCCACTTTTGCTTCCTTCCCTGTACATCCCATGATAAGTTCCATTCAGTCCCAAAGTGCTCTTCCCTGGCATCTGATAACGTGTCCCATGTCCTCTGGCAGTACCCCCTCAGTCTGTAAGGTGCTGTGTGGAGCCTCTCCCATTGACTCACCATGGTGGATTTCACCCCCAACTCATCCAGCTGAGGCTCCCCAGAGAGGGGCCAGGCTGGGGCTCCCTTTCTTTGACTGAGTTATGGGGGTTCCCGCTCCTGCCATCGTGTCTCCATGTTCCTCTGTTTGTGTGTGTGTGTGTGTAGATGAGCTTTTTAATTACATTGCATGTATAGCTTTGGTGTTCCTCTGAAAATGTTGGCACTTTAAGCAACACTGTTGGGGTGTTTCTTTATTGTTTTATACACACTAAGAAGTATGTAACCTCACTGTTATAAATCTAGTTTAAAAGCATATATTAAGAAAAAAATTACATGAAAGAGTGACATTACTAGAAAAATGAAAAGAAATGCATATTCTGAAGAAATAAAAAACTTTTATGGAAAAAGACAGCAATACGTACCTTAAGAATACCCTCATAACTGTAATGGGAGATAACTAGTGAGGAAATGGCCCTAGAAGCTAGGAAATGGGAAGAGAACTGGAAAATAGTTCCTTCAGTTGAGATTTCACTGAGAGATTTGAGTAAGAAATGTTTGAAATGTTTTGGGTGTTTTACAAGCTGTTGTGGCCGTATTATTGTTCACCTCATAAAAAAGGGCTACATGTCTTTCCAGCTTTGACAAGACCCTTGAAGTGGCAATGACAGAGAGCTTGTCAGAGCAGATAGGCTCTGCAGTCCCACTCCGGACTTGTACATTTTGTAATATATTTTTGTACACTCCTACAGGTCAGACATCCAAAGAATGCTAGTGGCTAAATGTAGTCTGACTTTACCAATCATTTAGTTGTTGAAATGAGCTGTCCTGAATAAATAACTGAGCCTGAGAATTTGAAAAATGAGGGCACTGTGGCTGGAATTGAAGGCTTAGCAGAAGTGTTTGTGAAGGGGGTTAGCATCACAGGAAAGTAATTGGTTCACATAGCAGTATTTTTTCTGACCTCAAAGAATGGGCAAGTCTCGGTCTGTAAGTTTTCCTTCAGAAGACTTTGCAATTCACCATGCCCTCTAGTCTCATTTTTAGAGAACATACACTGTGAAAAGACCTTGCCGATTCTAACTAAATACTGGTTTTAAAGTATTTATTTAATTTCAATAAAATTTTTATCAATCTGTTTATCAGAGCAAAACTTTTTGTTGCAAAAATTACACAAGATTCGTTGTCCCGTTTCCTAGAGAAGTTGGGAAGAGTAAGTTTGTGGTAAGCTTTTGATAGGTCTTCCTAGTCTGAAATAACACCGAAAGGGCAAAATGGTCCTATGCTTAGTTTATACAGACTGTGTAGCTACTTAGTTGTTTTCTGTGTTCCCTTTTCAGCTCAGGTGGTGAAAACTTGAACAGTAAAGGAGAAAAGAGGGACTTCTGTAATTACATCTCTGGTTTATAGCAATGCCTTCATTTTGTGTAAAAAGATTACAGACTCAGGGATAACCTCATACATTCTAATCAGCAGTATTTCAATCTTGAGGGATCAAAAATTAAAAAAAAAAAAAATCCAGTTTGTCCATAAAACTGTTAGATTAAACCCCCCCCAACTTTGTATTTGCTGTTTGGTTGGTGCTTGAGGCTTCTTAGTAGTGCAGATGAGATTTGTCATTCCAGGACAAAGACTGTAATATGTTCCAGCTGGTGCATTGAGCTGAGTGTCCTGGAAAGATGAACCTGCTTCCCTGGCTACCGCCATCAAGGAGCTGGGAGTAGGAAAGTTGCTGTTTACAAGGGTCACCCTTCACATCAGTAGTCATCAGTTAGCCTACACAGAGCCATCCTCCAACATACCGCTGTCACATGAGTGGATGCAGCCTCACTAGCTCTGTGTGTGGCTGTGTGAGAAAGGAGAGCCTGCTGTTCAAGCAGCCTCTGCTTCCCGGGCAGCTGGTCCTCTTCCTCCCCAGCCTTAGGGGCTCCCTCCCTGCCCAGGATCCCACTGCTGCCAGTGGTGGCCTGCTACAAAAGGCAACTGCAGACATGAAACTGGCTCTGCACTGCATTGCATTTTCAAGTTTTCCCTAGAAAACCTGGAAATAGGCTGTCAAAATAAAAGTTGAGGTGCTTGCAGAATTATTTTCTTAGCTGAAGTTTTATAAAGAAATTTGAGGTCTTGTCAGACTGTGTAGTGATACAATAAACAGTGGAATTCCTACAGAACTTTGCAGAAATTCTGCAGCCTAAGGAAAAATGTGCTGATTAATATTGCACTTTGTGTTGCATGAATCTTCAAGATAACAATAAATACGCATAATTGCACATCTGCATCTGTTCATTAGAAAACTGGAACTATTGTTGACAAGATACTTTCTGTTGAAATCTTTGTAATTGTCTATCCATTGTTCTTAAATGAAAATTATTTTTTAAAATGGAAGGGTGAATTTTAAAAGTAAATTACATACTGAAATTCAGCACAAGGAAAGGGTTAGGCATCCCACAGGTAAATGAATCAGCTGCAGAGTAACTTCAGGTAGGAGACAAAAGCTTAGTGAATAGACATAAAAAGACTGAACGGGAACACACAAATCTCTATTAAGGTAATTACTTTAACTGTACCTTCAGAACTTCAATATATCCATAGAAATTTTCTGGAGAAAATGACATTTTTTTTCATTAAAAATTCAGAAACAGCATTAAAGGTCATAAATCTTGTAAATTAGATAGAGTGCATTGCATTAATTTTGAAAGGCTGTCTCTAAGACAAGAAAAAGATGGAAATAAAAATGCTCACTTTGTAAAGTAACTTTTGTAACAGGTATGAAATAAATCCTAAAATTCAGGTATCTGAAGAGAAACAAGAAGTCATTTCAGATTATATCCACAATTAATGATAAAGTTGACTTTAAAAAAAGGTGTTTAAAGTAAGTCAAGTAAGAGTCTGTTTTCATTCAATTAATAAAAAAATGCTTGAAAACAATCACCTTTGTTTTTAAAATAATCTGAGTAGATAACTTGTTTTGCATGGAAGTCACCTTTACACTGGAACACAGAATAACTGACGTGGAGGTAGTTACCTAATAGCCCAAGAATGTGAGGTTTTAAAATGACAGCTGCAACCAGCCATGTATGAAAAGGCATCTACAGTGCTGTTGCCTGAAAAGGCCCCATTTAGTTTTTCATAGAGTTTGTGTAGAAATGTTTTTCCTTACTTGGGAACAGATGACATTTCAAAGCAGCCCTGGAAAAAAGTTAAATTACATTAATGGAAGAGAGTTTTTTAACAGAGTTCTTGAATTACAAACCCCTGAAGTCCAGTTCTGCTGTTGTCTGCCTTCTGCTTTGACTCAGAAGCTTAAAGATCCTTATGCTTTCAATTATAAATATGGGGGAATGGTACGATTAGTGAAATTTTACAGTAAAATGCCTTAGCAATTTCAAATTATGATTTTATAATAATAAATAATATCTTAAATTGTTCTTCAAAGATCTGCGGTAAAATCTAATCGAGCTGGGGCCAAAGGCAACTTTCTTGTTGGCATCCTAAAGGTGAGGATTTTAAGAAAGGTTTGAGAGAAAACCTTTGGGGATATGAAGATTTCTTAAAAATATTCCGTACTTTTAACCCCTTAGTAACATGCTGAAATTGGTTGGACCAATGATTTTCTACACAACCCGAGTATGTGTAACATGCATATTACAATGGTTCCATGGAGAAAGTGCCTTATTTTGTGATAGTCTGTTTAACAGGACTAGATATTCCTGCTCTTTTGTCTGGCTGAAAAACAATATGTAGGCTGCAGTGCAAATGTCCCTTTCATGTGCTTTTTGTGCCTTTTATAATTTTAAGAATTCCATCATAATTCTGAATCCTAAGTACCAACTCGAGTGACTATGAGGCTTAGTGCTATGCACAAAAAATGGCCAGGCTTTATACAGCAGGCAGGAACATTCCCTGCGGTAAATAATACCAAGGAAAACCACATGTAGCCTGTATGTTTGGGTTCTCTAGACCTACTGTAGTCCTAGAATGAGTAAGTTGGGGCCAGGGAGGTTTCCTCATATTGTTCTATTATGTCTCACAGATTTCTCTATTTTTAAATTAATTTATATTTCTTCTTAAATGAGCTGGAAAAATATTTGGAATGGAACTGTTATCTTTCTCTGTATTTGTATTCTACTAGTGTAATCATGAGTTTAAAATTTTAAATAAATATAGCATATTCATCTAATTTATCCATACATAATCTAGGAGCCTACTGCAATCATAAACAGTTATATGTTACTTGGTCTAAGTTTGAAACCGTATATTTGGAAAAAAAATAGAAACAAAAAATTTACTTCTGGCACTGGAATTTAGAAAGTCATGTAAACAAGTTCCAAATTAAGCACAGTGATTGACCTGTTTCTTATGATACTTTCAAACCCCATTACCTTTTAGACTTTGCCTCCATCTTATAGCTTCACCAGAATATCTTTGATCTCTTCTTGAACCAGATTTGCAAAGGTCAGATGAATATTTTAAATCTTTCTTCAGTTCTCTATTTCTACATAAAAAGAGGAAATGAAAATGTTTTTCTCATATATTTGTTTTCTATGTATAGTTGAATCTGCCACATTTTTACATTCCTTGTCACTGTGTACTACTTTTTATTTTCTAGCCTTAGTATAGATAATAATGAATTTTGAAGTGGTACCCATATAATGCCAATAACAGTTGGGAGAATTGATAGAATATCCTCTTTGGTAAATTTAGGCCAAACCTAAAAATGTTGCCTAGTCAGTTATTAAACAGTGCCAAAACACAAGGGTCAATTTACATATCACAAAAATATGCAATAAAGGAGAAAATGAGAGTGGTAAAAGGAGAAGTATTTTCATATACAGACTCTTAACACATCTAAAAAAGTTCTGGGCTTAAGATCTGTGACCTTTTTGTCAGCATAATTTATACTGGCCACAGTGCTGTGCAGAACTGTTTAAGTGCCTAATGCCTATTGATTTTTAAACAGGAAGTTATGTACCTAAACTGGAGGGGAGAATCAAAATCTCCAGTGCCTTGCTTGGCAGTCAGTATTTTAATTTTCCATGACAACAGTCTGAAGACAGTCCAAAAAAAGGTATTAGTTTTCAGAAGCAGTCAAATGGAAATGAAAAATTAATTTACCTATCTGCCTCTCTTTTTTTCCCCTCTATCTTACAGCTGCTGAATGTAAACTGAGCCTATTTATGCTCAAAAAGTTAGCTAATCTGCTTTATTGATAAATATTTCATAGGTTCTTAGATAAGTCTGTATTCCACTCTCTGTGCCACCACATGCAAAAAATATAAGCTGTGACTTGACTCCTTATATGCTATTCTACTCCCCACCATGCTGAAAAATACTATAGAACCATAGAATCATTTTAGTTGGAAAAGCCCTTTAAGATCATCAGGTCCAACTGCTAACCTCGCACTGCCAAGTCCCATCACTAAAGCATGTCCCTGAGTACCACATCGATGTGTCTTTTAAATACCTTCAGGTATGGTGGCTCCCCTAGTTCCCTGGGCAGCCTGTTCCAGTGCTTGACAACCTTTGTGGTGACAGAATTTTTCCTAAATCCAATCTAAATGTCCCCTGGTGCAACTTGAGGCCATTTCCTCTTGTTCTATTGCTTGTTACTTGGGAGAAATATTTTTACAATTTCCTATATTTACTATTTTTACTTTTGTCCACAGTATCTGCTTCTGCCAAATACTAAATTAATGTAGCCCAGGTATCCCTATATTGTTTCTGTGTATGTCACATAAAGCAGTATCTAAAGTTTTGCTAAACTCAAGATAGACAAAACCTATAGCTTCAGTTTCAACCTATATCTGACCAGTTACTTCATCAAAGAAAGTTATAATGGTCTGGCAAGATTTTAAGCTATTTTGGCTGGTTATTATCAGCTTATCCTCTAGATTCTTACAAACTGATTAGTGATTTGCTTTCAGTATTGAAGTTAAGCTGGCTTCTTCTCCTTTTTCCAAATTGGCATTGTGTACCCTCTCCAGTGCCCTGTGCTCTTACCATTATTCTGCAGTTCATGAAAAAAGTCACTTATGATTTAGATATTATTTGAGCTTCACAGACACCCTGGGGTAAATTTCACTTGGTCTTGCTGATTCTCTACTGAATATGTCCAGTATCATCATTTGGCCACTATTTTAATGGCATGATACCTAATAGTATGACAATGCTTCTATTATATTTATATTAAGGGGGGGAAATAGAATATCCTATAATTACTTTTACAGATGTCAAACAGTGTTTTAAGGTTTTTAAACAGGCTTTGAGGTAGTCATTACAACTGGGGAAGTTATTTACAAGCTTTTAGAATAACTCTGAATTATATATTTTTTATGTTAAGTAAAGAAATATTTTTTGTCTCGTTGTCCTTTGGATCAAAATATCTTTAAAAAGTACTCAATAATTTCTAACTGTAAAACTTTCAGTGCCAGTAATGGGGAGATTTCATAA
This sequence comes from Anhinga rufa, assembly GCA_013400875.1. Classification (NCBI taxonomy): domain Eukaryota; kingdom Metazoa; phylum Chordata; class Aves; order Suliformes; family Anhingidae; genus Anhinga; species Anhinga rufa. The sequence continues at coordinate 13,088 of VZTV01034687.1, forward strand.
GATATTTTATGTAATATGTCTACCTTGGGTGCTGCAAGTGTTATGAGCAAATTTTAGCCTAAATAACATGGCTGGTATAATGTTCCCAAAACTAGGCTTTCCTGGTCTTGATACTGTTCCCTAGGGAAACAAGGAGATAGGTTCAGTAAATACTGGTTTTATGTGCTTGTGTGAATATGCTTTTTGGCTTGGAGATAACCATAGGAGCAATGTATTTTTTATTCTCCTCAGTGTTAACTCGATAGGTCTTTGCATACTCCTTTTGTGAGAAAGACCAGCTAGAAAACATTACTTAATTTGGCTAGGAATTATGTTTAGATTTTTAAAACTACAAAGACTTTTCAATTATTCAGATAAAAATTTCTACTTTTCACTGTTACTAAAGCAAAATTTTAAAATATTGCTAATAATCTCTAAAATGTCTTATGATACTAATACCTGTAAAATGGATCTGTTTATGAATTATTCAGATCTTCAACATAGGTACTAAATATTCTCAAGACATAGAGAAAAATTATCCAAATTTGGTTTACGCTTTATGATGTAGATTTACTTTGAACTGTGATCAACCTAATCCATTTCTCAACACTAATTTGTAAAGATTAATCTGTCAAGTTGAATAGATTTTCTATTTTACTCTGAACAGTTCTTCTCTGATGTAGCTTCAGGTCTGCATCAAAGATGAATAACCTTGTATATTTAAAACAACATAGATAAATAATAAAACAATGTGGAACAGCTTTGGCCTTCATCTCAAAGTCATGCTGCTCTGAAGGAAGGTAGCACCTAGAGTATCTCAGGCATTTTTTGACTATGCTGCTTAGTGCCAGCTTCCACTGGAAACCTGTCACCCCTGTAGCATCCTGCAGCATTTGGATCCTTACCCTCCCCAGCAATCCCCCCTTCTTCGGGTAGCAGGCTCAAGCATACAGTTAGCATCTGACAGGCTCAAATATATGGTAGTGGTGATTGGGAAGGGGCAACTAACTTCAGAATATGTGCAGTTAACTTTCTGCCACATTTAATCACTTTTCTTAGAAGTACTCTTTGATTCTGGGTTAAGTAGGTGAAAATATATTTTAGGTTTCTTTACTGGAACTGAACAAGGCTTCTCAAAATAGATAAATATATGCATGGGCAAACCTGAAAAACATTATTGTCACTCTTGGTCACAGTAAATTTTATAAGATTGAGACAAACTATCAGAAGAAAATCTAGGGAAATCTGAAACCAGGTCATATTGATCAGGTCCATAGAATCATATTCTAAAGTGATGTTTAAACTTACCTTAGATCACAAAATAAACAGTAATTCCTAAGCATGCTCTTATTGCTGTATATTGCACCATTTACCAAAGCATAAGATATATGTTGAAGCCACTGCATTCATTAGATGTTTAGAGCAAAGGTAAGCCAATGACTCTGGGTGTGACGAAATGAAAAAATTGGTTTGTGTAAGCCTAATTATAATCATTCTGCAATATCTGTTATGACAGAACTAAAAGGGCCCAAAGACTATACAATTATTTAATTTCCCACCCTCAACTTAGACTTCTAGCAATTTGCCAGTCCATTTTATTTCCTTTTGATGGATTACCTAATGAATTAAAATGTTTTTCATCTTAATTTCCACTTAATTCTATTACTGGTAGAATTCAACTAAATGGGATATTGCTGATGAAAAATAGCCCAAAACTTGAAAGCAAAGATAATTAGGTCAGGAAGTTATCTCAGGTGCGCTCTTAAGCCTACTTAGCAGACATAACTTTCTTGAGCAACTGAGGATGCATGTTGCATTACATTATTTTCCTTTCTACCTTTACCATTGATGTCCTGAAAAGGTGTAAATGCAATCTTTAAAGTGGTAATTTCTCTCTCTGGCATGTGCATACACTCTCACACACATATGTATCATAGGCTTTTTTTCATGGTGTTTTTTCATCTTGCTTTTCCAGGACTTTTATCCCCCTGTGCAAGGGTGGGAATAGAATTCACCCAGTCATCTGAGATCTTTAACTCCATTTCTCTGCAAGCACAACACCTTTCTTTACCAGCTTTTAATTTCAGAATATCCTGATCTTCAGTACAGAAATAAAGCATTTGAATTTTAATTGTTCTTTGGGATTGTTCATTCCTGTTCTTATTTTCATGTGAACAACTTGAAATGAGAAATCATTTTAGTAGCTTTAATTATATTTTATTATTTAAGTAGCTAAAAGAAAAATAACCTTTAAACAATTGAGCTAATCAAATTTCTATTACTAATTCCCTGGTCTACCTAGCCAGTTACTTTCTGTGTTTTCCCCCTTTAAATTTTAGGGGGTTTGATACAGCAGCTGTCTCCCATATTTGTACACAGTATTAAGTACAGCAATTTAC
>VZTV01034688.1:0-13083 GCA_013400875.1 Anhinga rufa
GGACTCTTCTCAGTGGTGACCTATGAGAGGACAAGGGGCAACGGACACAAGCTGGAACACAGGAAGTTCCACCTGAATATGAGTAAAAACTGCTTTGCTGTGCGGGTGCCAGAGCAGCGGCCCAGGCTGCCCAGAGAGGCTGTGGAGTCTCCTTCCCTGGAGCCATTCCCACCCTGCCTGGACGCGGTCCTGTGCCCCCTGCTCTAGGTGTGCCTGCTCACGCAGGACAAGATGATCTCTGGAGGTCCCTTCCAACCCCTACTGTTCTGTGATTCTGTGATTCTGTTATAACACCATTTCAGCCACAAGTCTGAAGCATAGCTCCATATGGGCTGTTAGGAAGAAGGTTAACTCCATCCCAGCCAGACCCAGTACACCTGTCTAGCAGAGATTCTGAAGGACCCAGATGTACTGGAGAAGCTGGCACAAGTTCATAAAAGTCACTGTGATCTTATTTGCAAGTTATTATGGAAATGGCTGACAGCTCCCAGGGAGAGTTCTTTGTGGCTGCTGAAGTTGCTCAGAAATTCAGTGGAGTCCAAAATACTTTGCCGTGGATCACACAGTGTACTTTTAGTGTTTTGAGACCACATCGGTGCATTTCCATGTAGGCACAAACAGCACCCGCTTAACCACAGTGCTCTCTATCATGGGAACAGGTTGCAGACCATTGTTTTCACAGATCTTCTTGCTTGACTAGATTATACCAGGACTAAGAGCTTTTCACAAAGCGGTCAAGTATTTATGAGCCTAGAAACAGAGCAAACGTATTTCTTTGGAGGTTAATACAAATCCAGCTGGGATCTTAAAAACATTAACAGATGAGCTTCAGAGAGGTATACTGCTCGGTTCAAGACAAGTGGAGATGTGAGGACATCTCCATTTAGAGCTCCCTCAACACACAGAGGGTACAGTCGTCCTGGATTGGTGAGGCTGTGTCAAGGGAGGCATGTCACTGTAGCAGCTGCTCATTTCTAGATGCTCATTTCATCCATCTGCCCTGCAAGCCATCGTGCTGTTAACTACATTTGCCTATAAGGACATTTGTCTTCTCAGCAATGCCGTAATGGTTAGATACGGTACAGCCAACTGCAAAATGCCACAGACCTTCAGAAATGACTGCAGCGAGTCATATCTGCCGTTGCATAACAGAGTTAAATGAGGTCATTTTTCTCCCCTGTTGCAGGTACAGCAGTTTACAGTGAAGAGCTCTGTCATCTTACACAAATGTTAATTAAACATGAAGTGTCTAAACCACCAAAATAAGAGAGCCCACGCCTGACCTTCAGTCCCCAAGAGCCAGTCTTACTCAGTAGATAACTGAATTACAGAGTTGCAGACTTTATGATGCGAGCACACGCACATTTAGGTAAATTCCGTTCCCATTAGCATGGCTATAAATTAGGAGTAGATTTACTGCAAAACTGTTAAACTCATTTGGTGGCAATCTCCAAAGCACGTTATGCTAGTTGAAATTCAGTTGAAACCAAATCTCTGCTGATGTCATTCAAGTTCTGATCATTTTCCCCAACAGGATTATTTGGCCTCTGCTTTGTTGCAGTGTGTGAATTTTGATGAAAATCTTTCTGAACTTTCTGAAAAAGAACAGCCTTTTATTCCTGGCCAAGAGCACACAAACTGTGTGAGCAAAGGATTTCTGCATTGGCGACCTCCCGGCTGGTTTGCTGCAGTGATTGTAAATGGGGATGAATAAGCAAATACTACAGACTTGGTTTTTATTCTGCTAAAGGAGCAGAAGTTCTTTGCTCCAGTGTTATGCTGATTCCCCAGCAGTCAATCCAGTTTAAGGTTATAATGCTTCTTTTTGACAGTTTTACTGACTTTAGGTAACAGATATGCAGAAAATGTAAGCCATCTCCCTGATGAGGTTGTTCCACTATTTCTCACGTTAGGGGCAATAGGTTTGTCCCAGCAAGGGGTAACATTTATGGGAGCTAATGATAAGTCTTTTTTTAATAACCAGGTTTTGGCTATTTCAGCATCCCTCTCCAGGCCAAATTAAAGCTCGAGTATTAGAAGCTCAAATGTACAGTCATCTGCCCTTTCTGGTTCTTGGAGTTCTGTAATGTGTTTACAATCTCAGCTCTTTCTAACATGAAAAAATATAGGTTTTGGAGTTATGAAGAAGAGCTTGAAGCTATGAAGCACATGGTAAGTGCTGTCTCAATTTACAGAATAAATGAATTTGTTAATTTGAGAAAGGTGCACAACAAATTCCATATCAACACCATCTACGTACGTGTGAGAAGATGAGGAACACATCCAACCATGAAGAGCCCTCCCAGCCACCAGTACAAGGCTAGAGCTGAATGAGAGTTTCAGTCTCCCTTGAGATATCTCTATTCCTTTCCTCAGAAATTAAATGCTTCTCAGTATCTACAGGTGACATGCAAAACTGAACTCTCTCCCACCACAACAGACGATTCTAATTACAACTTACATGAGGTGTTCAAGGTGTTCATCATTGGAGGTGTTCAAGGTGAGGTTGGACAGGGCTTTGAGCAACCTGATCTAGTTGAAGATGTCCCAGCCCATGGCAGGGGGGTTGGACTAGATGGCCTTTAAAGGTCCTTTCTAAACCAAAGCACTCTATGATTTGATGATACACCTCCCAGGTTTGATGTGGTGGGACAATTACTTCTGAATAAATGTTTGGTAGATCATCGGTTTCAGCCTATGAGAGGGGATACAGTGGTCAAGATCAAAAGAGCAAAAAGGTCAGATAAGAGGAAGCCAAGGGAAAGCTGACTTAGGGAGGGCTAGAGGCGGAATTCAGACTCCTTTACAGAAAAATCAGAACATAGGAAAGGGAGAGCATGGCTCTGTACAACAGATGAGGCCTTTTATCAGGAGTAGAGTGGAAATGCTGCCTGCTTGTACCATTTATGGAGAGAACAACTGAGGAAACAAGGGCTCAGAAGTCATTAGCCGCTCAGTGGCAAAGATAAGAGAAGCACAGAGGCCTTCTGGCTCCAATGCCAGGGTCTGGTGTGAAATCTTTTTCCTTATTACAGTTTAATCATTTGGGCTGAAATTTTCCAAATTGGAAATTCTGTTCATGGCTGAATGCAAAGTGGTTCAGGTCTTACTGAGCAGGCAGCTCTTGTACTCCCACACATTGAAGCAATGTGGGAATTTTGGCGGGGCATTAGCTTGGGTCAAAGCCTTTGCTGTCTCCATTATCTGTATATTGTATGATGAAGAGACTGGGAGATGCTGCAAGTTCATCACAGTACTACAAGCAGGGGGTTAACCAACACTTCTGTGAACCACAGAGGTACATACTTCAGCACTAAATAAAAAGAGGCCTTAAGGAAAACAGCATGTGATCATGTCGTTTACAACTGAGTCATAACACATGCACAACGTGAGCACGGGTAGCGTTAAATCTGGCATTATGATACTTGCGTATGCTTGGTTTTGCAGTTTTAATGGTATATGTGTAATATATATTTATGCATGTGTGTCTTTCTATACACACAATATATATATTTAAGCTTTGCTGTTGAAAAGTAGCCAACCTCTGTTTCAATAGCAGTTGGAAACAAATTATACAGAACACTGAAATAAAGCTGAAGAAAGGATTGTTTTGATCTGAGACATTATTTCTGTTCTGATTCCCCTTTCTTTTCCTCCTTTGCTTTAATCAAAACTATTAACCCAAGATCATACCTCAGAGCTAAGACAAGCCCATGGGGAGTTTCTGAAATATCCAGGAGTGCAAAGAAGCAATTTTGCTTTATCTTGCTAGCTATGATTGTAGATGTTCTGTGCCAGATCTAGTCTCTCCTGTATGCTCAGGAAGATTACTTACACAATCCGAACTGATGAACGCCAATTAACTGGCATAGATAAACTAGCATCAGTGTGCCATCCACTCCATGAGTGAGGTGAACCACCCCCTGGAACAGACCCCACCTAGAAAATGTGCTGCTCTGGGAGTTGTAATAAGATTATTTGAGTTTCCACATTTTAAAGAAACTCTTCATCTCAGTGCTGATGTGTGGACATGGCTAACAGCAACAATCCTGGTTGTAATAGGATTAAATTAAGGAGTAATAGGATTAAGTTAAGGAATGGAAAATGAAACTTCTGTAACAAATTTCCTGATGATTAGACTTGGATAACCTGACAAGTAAAACTCATCATCTGACACTGAATCACTTAGGAAATATAGAGTACAGAAATTTGATATGTGAAGGGATTAAATCTAATGCCTCTTCTCCATCTCAGAGCTTTAATGATTCCTATCTTCTTTACAGACTCGTGTAATTTAGCGTGAAGAAAACAATTAAAGAACAAACGCTGTTGCAGGTTTGCTTTTATAAATCACCCCTCTGGAGAGAAGGTGGGCTTCTCCTGTCATTGACTCTGAACAAAATGATTATGATTTGAAAGAGAGCTTGGAGCAAAGTATAGTCCGAACGCTCATGTGAGTCACTCACATTTACAAAGGCGAGAGGAAGAGGTCCTAGACGTCCAAGGATTTTAGTCTGCTATTCTATAATCCTGCTTTCAACCAAGACAAATCCTTTTTATTTATTTCAAATGCCTTTGAAATACCTTTAGTTATTTGCACGTTGCTTCCATGAAAAACAGAAAAGATACGTGTATGTGACAGAAAAGATATGTGTATGTGGATGATTCAGCTGAAAAAAAATTTTTAAATGACCATTCTCATGTTACCGATGCAGAGATGGCATTTTGTTGCTATTCATTTGCATTACAGAAGTTCCAGCTGAAATTATCTCCCTTGGTAGGTAGACAAGATACTTGCTCAGGAGAAGGTTCATCTGGGTCTAGGTCCTAAATAAGAATTGTACCCAGCTGGCAGTGCATCGGCTATTTCCCTCCTGTCTGCCAACTTTCTCCCTAGAGGAGCTAAGGGCTAGATTTACAGACAGCAGACACAGATGGAGAAGTTGAACAATTCCTTTTGTCCTCAGAAACACCTGGAGAGCAAGATAAAATGCAGGATGCATCCTCATGTACGCACCATGCTGTCTGCTTTGCGTATTGTAGGTTGGCAGCCTGCGTCTCACATAATGTCTAGGGCACTTACAGGCATCTAAACGATGAGGAAGGATGTGCATGGGCTTTCACTAACAAGTAGACCAGGCTAAACCTTTTTTATTTCAGAATGTGCTGGAAACTGATACCTGAGAGTGAATTTCATATTGAAATAGTTTGGATTCAAGGAGAGCATGAGCTCAGGCTATCAATTAGACACAGCCAGGATGGTTACATGGCTTGAACTGAAATCTCTTAAAACCCGTACCAGTATCTTAACCAGAGATCCTGTTTCCCCTTTGGCTCAGTGGGGTTTTATCCACTGGGACCAAGAATCACATTATTCAGTGGTAGATGTATAAGCAGAACCTACCACAGTTCTTACTAGCTTAAAGCCATGACTTTTCCCTTCCTTGGAACTGGGTTGGTGGTGGGAGGGAGCATAGAGTTAACAGTTTTAGCTTCCTTCTTCTCTACTTTCTCTCCCTTTTGGGGAGGAAAGGAAGGGCCTCTTCTTTTGCAGGCTGAAATTACACCTGCCTTCTTCAGGAAGCCTTTGGCACACTGCGGGCACGAGGAGAGGCATCTGGACATTGTTGTTTCTGGGGATGTTTGTGAGGCTGGACGTGACGGCCACAGCCCAAGGCCCACGGTCCTTGGGCAGATCAGCCACGCAGGCAGATCAGCTGAGAGTGTGATCAGCAGCAGCAAGGAGGCAGCTTTAGGAGACAGTGAGCAATTCAAAAGGATGCGATGAACTTCCTAGTACTGTTTTAGAGCCAAACATTTCTTTAGCTGCTCCAGCATTAAGCATAGATAATAGGTTTGAAGAGCAGATGCAACGTGGGCAAAATTGGTTAAAAACTTCATTTTCTCCATGAATCTGTCAGAAAATACTTTCCAAAGTGTTTCCTAGCCTAGGAGGTCTTGGTACCTTCTGGTCTCTGAGACCAGTACATCAGCAGAGCCCTGTCTGCTTGACAAACAGACCTAATGCTATTTTGTTTTATATCCACAGAAGACCAAATACGTGTGCTCTAGCTTTGCAGATATGAACACCAGGAAGGTAACTAGCTTGAATCAGAGCAACTCTGCAGGCAGAACTCTAAGTGTTGCATCATAAAACAATTTCCTAAGTCACCAATAGCAACTAAATTTGATCAGCTTCTTTATGCTGCCAAGCAAATCCAGGAGAGTAACATGGCAAGGCAGTGGAACGAGGGAGAAATAAATTTTCATTTACCTCTGGTAGGAGTTAACTGGAGTATTAAAATTTGGTGGTCAAGTCCTGCTGTAGAAGGAAACTGTCCTCATTGTCCTGAGGGGCAGAATTGTGGAAACAGCTGATTTTTTTGTATTCATGGCCTGAGTGAAAAACTAGTATTATTTTGTTTGGGCGTGATCCAAAGCAAAAAAAACCCGCAACAGTAAAACCAAACAGATTTCATGTCAATTGGAACAGTTAATTTTCTTTTTTAACAGTTGAAAAACTACATTTAGGTAAAACATAGGTCTCAATTTTTTTTTTTTTTTCTGTAACAGAAAGTTCCAAATGTTCCATTAAAAAAAAAAAGTGGCAACATGACACTTTTAGTAGTTGAGAATATTTGAATTTGTAATTTATGACAATTAAACTATCTGACCAAGGCATTTCATGCCAGTCTGCTCAGGGAAGTCTGGTAGCAGAGCTACGAGCTGCACAGGAGCATGTTTCTGTATGCCAGAGCAGACACAACTAAACAATCCTTCCACCCCAGAAGAGAAAAAGGAAACCGTTCACGCAAGTGAAAGCTCCAGCACAAAGGAGACAGAGGCCCATAAATGATGAATGAGCTCTGGCAGCGTGGTGCTTTCCTTGTGATGTAGGTAGGCCATGCAGTGGTACTTGCAGGGAGGACTGAAGAGCAAGTCTGTCCCAGGGATGTCAGGTTTTGCCTTCATGTTTAAAGCAAGCTGACGTGAATGGAGAGGCTCTCCTGGGTGTGGAGGGCTGTGGCTTGCACTGTGCTGCGTGTATGTGCATGTGTTGTGCTGCACGAATCCCTAACGTGGCCAGCTCACTGCAACAGAGGAGCCTGCAGGCTGTTCTTGGTATTGGTGATTTCACCACTTGCATAACCTTGCCTTTATTAAAAAGTGCAGCAAGAACTTCTCATGCAAATATCCTTCCTGTTTGACAGTAGAAATTATGAATAGAGTTGTTTCCTTGTGAGAAAATCCTGTAATAGCTCAAATGACCAAAATGGGAGAATCTCTTTTATGGATGGGATCTGGGCAGTGTGCTGTGCATGGATCGGAGCATCGGTTTGATGGCATACCACTTGGGGTTCCCAGCATCTCAAATGGTGTAAGGTTACTGTACTATTTTCTCTTTCTTTATAGTTTTAGCTCTAATAAATAACATATTGGAATTGTATGATCATAGAATCATTAAGGTTTGAAAAGACCTCTAAGATCATCAAGTCCAACTGTCAATCCAGCATGCCTCCTAAACAATCCCCATGCCTCCTAAACCGTGCCCTGAAGTACCATGTCTACACATTTTTGAACACGATCTTGAATGATACTTTACAGAGTTTGACTGCTCCACCATTTAAAAAGAATGGTCAGGTCCTTGAATGTTTCGAGTGGAGGGCAAGGAAGCTGGTGACAGGGCTGGGAGGAATGTCCTGTGAGCAGTGGATAAGGACTCTGGGTTTGTCTAGTTGGGAGAAAAGGAGGCTGAGGGGCGACTTCATTGCTCTCCACAGCATCCTGAGGAGGGGAAGTGGAGAGGGAGGTGCTGATCTCTTCTCCCTGGGATCCAGTGATCCGACACATGGGAACGGTTCAAAGCTGCACCAGGGGAGGTTTAGACTGGACATTAGGAGGCATTTCTTTACTGAGAGGGTGGTTAAATGCTGGAACAGGCTACTTAGAGAGGTGGACGATGCCCCAAGCCTGTCAGTGTTTAGGAGGCATTTGAACAATGCCCTTAACAACATGCTTTAACTTCTGGTCAGCCCTGAAGTGTTAGGCAGCTGGACTGGATAATCCTTGTATGTCCCTTCCAACTGAAATATTCTAGTCTAGTCTAGTCTAGTCTATTCTATTCCTAATTTTGTTCTTACTGGGATCATAATGAGACACTGGAACAGGCTGCCAGAGAATGCCCCGTCATTGGAAGTGTTCAAGGTCAGGTTGGATGGGACTTCGAGCAGCCTGATCTGGTGAAAGATGTCCCTGCCCATGGCTGGGGGTTTGGTCTAGATGATCTTTAAAGGGCCCTTGGGACCCAAACCATTCTGTGATTCTATGATCTGGGTACTTCTGTACACATTGCTGCCTTTTAGCTTCAAAATGCCATCCCTGTACTTTACAGAGGAACAAACTATGGAGCTTCATTGTGGGCATGCTTCCTCACCACCAACCCCAGTCCATCCAGAGCACAAGCCAGAGCTTACGTGCAAAGTGTGCCTTCAGATGCCTCCATGCTCTCTGCCTGCTTTGCCCCAGTGGGAGCTCTGGAGCTGGATCTACACCTGCACCAGAGCATGTCCTGCGTAAACAGCATGGAGAGAACAGCATGGAGAGTAGAAGATTAAGTAGATGCACTGGACTCATGAGCAGGTTTATGATAAAGTAATGTGCTGGGAGATAGCAGGTGTGCTTGCAATGATGTCTTCACCTGGATTGGGTGAGACTCTCCAAGCTGCTGTTCTGCTGCATTCCTGTATTCTTATATCTACCTGGTTAATGGTCCTATGGGACCACTCCTGCACAAGAATGATCCCTTGCTACTGATTATCTTAAACTATGTACAAAATATCTCTGGTCTATCTTTAACTGTGCACAAAAGACTGTCCCAAGGGGCCCTTCTTGCACCTGCAGGCACAGTTACTGCTGTATACTAAAGCATCTTTTCTATTTACAGTTAGGTCAGGTCTGTAGCAGGAACTGCCTGGGAAGTCTCTGGGATGGCCAGATTCAGCGCCCCAGGATGTGACTTGGCACATTGCGGCAAATAAATTGGTCTAGGCGCAGGCAGGAGCTGGCAGGAAGAGTCTCTGAAATAGAGATAGTAAAGAGTTTAGTTGCAGGGGTCTCTAGGAGGGCAGTAAATCACCTTGTCTCAGGTCGGACTGTTGTCTCAAGCCAGTCCATTTTCTCATTACTGCAGATAATGAGCTCAGGATTTTCTGGACACCCAGGGAATTAATGACTCAAGTGCACTAGGTGTGTGCGTAGGCACAGCCTCGATACCCAGTTACACCACAGTTATAACTGTAGGACAAGCTTGAGTTTCACACTTATGACTTAAATGCTCTAGCTCTTGCCATGAAGTCTGTGGTCCAGGTGGCTCTAACTCACATGCTGACAACACTGGGCTAATGAGAGGTCTGCTTGGGGACTTTTCTGCCTTTTATCTCACATATCTCAGGAGGAGGCAGCTGCTGGTTTTGTTGTCCATTGACACTGTATTTAACATTTGCAGGAAACTTCTCTTGGGTGCCCTCTATTCCCTTAGAGTAGCCAGTAGGGATTCTTGTGTCTTCCTCAGAAGCCTGTGGATGTTAGGAAAAAGATCCTGGCCAAGGTAAATTATTCCTCTGATCAAATATGGCACTTCCAGTATTCCTTGTCTATACCTGCATATATGAGTTATCACAGGGTCACAGGGTAACGGAAGCCAGAAGGAACCTCAGGAAGTCTCTAGTTGAACCTCCTGCTCACAGCAAGGTGAGTTACAAGATCAGACCAGGTTGCTCAGGGCTTTATCCAGTCAGGTCTTGAAAACCTTGAAGAATAGAGGCTGTACAGTCTCTCCGGGTTACAGAGCTTGATTGTCCTCATGGGGAAGGTTTTTCCTTATATCCAGTGTGAACTTCTCTTCCTTCAGTTTACATCCATGGTTTGTCATCCTCCTGCCATGCACTGCAGTGAAGAGCTTGGCTCTGTCTCCTTCATGACCTCCCATTAAACACTGCGGGACTGCTGTTAGGCCCCCTGAAGTCTTCCCTTTTCCAGGCAGAACAAGCCCAGCTCCCCCCATCCTCTCCTCACAGGTCAAATGCTCCAGCCCCAACCATCTTGGTGTCCCTCCCCTGAATTTACTCCAATTTATCAATCTCTTCCCTGTATTCCTTGTGTCACCCCAAAACTGGATGCAGTACCTACATGTGGTCCAATGAGTGCTGAGCAGAGGGGGATAATAACCTCCCTGGTTCTCCTGGCTCTGCTCCCGTTCAGGTGGCCCAGGAGGCTGTTGATGTCTTTGCTGCCAGGACACACGGCTGGCCCGTGCCCAGCTTGCTGCCTGCCAGGACCCCCAGGGACTTTTCTGCAGAGCTGCTCCTCTGCCTGACAGTCCTTTACTTGTGTTGTTGCCAGGGGCTCTCCTTCCCAGGGGCAGGGCTTTGTATTTGTCGTTGTCGAATTTCATGAGGTTGAATTTCATGAGGAAGGGAAGGTTGTTCCCTTCCTCCAGCCTGTCTAGGTCCCTCTAAATGGCAGCTCTGCTTCATATTGACTTTCTCTCCGATGCGGTGAAAAGAGAAGGCGGATGAAGAAATAGGGCTGTTGTTGTTTCTGCCTCTCCCTTTTGTTCTTTTAGCTTCAAGGAGGCTTCTTTGGGGGAAAAATTCAAGAAACATTTAGTAAAAAAGCATAACTCAGGAGAAGACTGATCAGTGAGCTCCACTTGAGGAAGTAGATAAGCAACAATAAGTCTATGCTTAAAAAGTCAGCTCTGGATGGGAAAAAAAGGATGCAAAACTGTAAAGAACTTTCATTGAAAGTAAAACAATGTCAGCCTTCTGTAAAAAAAAATTCAACTTATGAAATAATTGTTTAAAACCCCCTGTAATCTAAACATCATGGACATTTGCACCGAAGCCAGTTTTCTCCAGTCAGAATGTGAGCAGAGCTGTGTAGCACCCAGGAGCGCTGCAATGACGCTGGCCCACTTGGTACAGAATTACAATAAACTAGTGAACCAAACAAGGGCACAGAGTTGTGATTTCAAAAGCCCTAAGTCTGGCTAATTTTAACAGCCTGACACAAAAATGCAGTTGCTCTTCTCTGAAGATATGCTGGTGCCTACTAATCATCTCGTTTTGGGATGTCTGAACTCAGGCAGTAGCTGCTCTGAAATGGGTGCTGTGCAAAATGAATGAACTCAGCAGCAGTTTGGCTCACACTTGATGAGATAAATTATTGCATATCAGTGTTAAGCTCCTGAAATGGGAATGACTGGCATTTTGCAGTAGGCAACATGCGTTGCATCTTTTTTTCCAATGCCATCACTTTGGGACAAATGCACTTTGAATGTCAACTTGTTAAGAATCAGTAATATCTATTCATAAAGAGTTCCAGTGCAGGTGTTACTATGTATGGGAGGAGAAAAAAACTTGCACCTTGAGCAGAGAATCTATTTCTTTCTATTGAAATAGAAAGTGTTACCAAATGAGAGCTCTCCCCCCATTCCCATGAGCCTAGTTTTCTCAGATCCACTTTATATCAGGATAAATAATCACACAAAAATTCTTAAGCAATGCAAAAGGGACAGGCAGGCTCAGGGAATTTGTATCTGAATATTTGGCTGTACATTTGGATGTAATTGGATTTGGATGTAAACATTTGGAGTTTATCTCTGAATAGATCTGGACACAGTAAACCATACCTTTTCATGTGGAATAATCTGCTCAGAAGACTTGAACACAGGACCAGTGTGTCTGGCTCTGAGGTGCCAACGTAGGGTATGCATCAGAAGGGATAGCAAGGCTATCCTTCATCCCAGTGCAATAGCCTGGCTTCTGCTGCAGAAGACTGTCTTCCCTGTGCTCCACTGCTCCCTCTTGTTTGAGCTTCTTTGGAACTACTGGATGCTGTAATTTGTAGGAGTTTCCAGCCTTCAGTAAATTAACTGAGTGCACACCTGGTCTATAATTGTAGGATTTCAAAAGTGACATTTATACACTTTTCATTGTGTGCTCTTACAATAAAGCTGAAGATTGGGTCTGCAGGCTGTCTCTGCCTCATTTGAGCCTGTGGAGACAATGCAAAAACACACCCTGTACTTCCTGCTTATTTCATATAGGTGCAGCTTGTGGCCATCACCACTGCTAGAGAATGTGGAGTAACACACAGCTTAAGCCCTATGTATGGATGGCTCCAAGGGCTTTCAAGGAGCAACTCTAAGATCAGCTGCTAGCCTCATTATTTCACCCAGCAGTTTTCAGTAGGAGCCTTTGTAACTATTGACAGAAAGCTTTCTTCCTGCTTGCAGGGAAGAATATAAAATAATGCATTATATTCCAAGGAAAAAGCCAGATTTTTTTCTCACATTATGAAGCTATAAGTGTGACATGATTTAAGTCAGCCTCAGGAATGCTGGTTAAATGCAAATAAAGGAGAGAAGGATATATTCTGTGCAACCCCTACTTATATTTATTGCTAATACAGTTTGTATTGAGAATTTCAATGCAAGAGTAGCTATGGTTCATCTGTCGGCTGTAACTTTAACTGTGACTGTAACTGTCCCCTTGCAAATGTGTATATTGCTCATAAGCTGGAAGCATGTATGCTAAAGACCATCAAATTGATGTGTTGATATACACATGCAAAAGGTTCAAGTTCCAGTTGCTGCATAATTAAAATACTCATTATACGTACACTGTCAGAGTTAGACATAATGACAAATACTGCATTTATTGAAGTATAAGCATCATATTACTATTCAACTTATGCCTTGACTCTGGGAAAAGCCTATAGATGTGGAGCGAATTTACTTGGCTAAATGGCTGATGTTGTAAACATTGATTTGAAATGGAGGTGGAGGAGGAGGGATTGGAAAAAAAAATTTAAAAAATCCAGCAGCAACAACAAAACACAGAAGACTCAGTCCCAAATGTATAACTGTGATCGAAAGCATAAAGCACATCTTCAGTGTTGCTGGGTGTGATTCTCTTTCACTTTCTTTTGATTGGGCTCATGGCTACAGGAGATGTTCAGCTCCCTAGTAAAAGAGCAGTTTGGGAAAAAGGATGAAAAGGGCTGAGAAGGACATTGAGG
>VZTV01034689.1:3695-15954 GCA_013400875.1 Anhinga rufa
GCCTCTGTCCGGCCCCGCCGCCGCCGCCGGGGTGCCGCGGGCGCGCTGCCCTCCCGCTGACCCTTGCCGTCTGCCGCAGTACGTGGACTTGCGGACGCGGTACAGCGAGCTGACCACGCTCACGAGCCAGTACATCAAGTTCATCACGGAGACGCTTCGGCGGCTGGAGGAGGAGGAGGTAGGGCAGCAGCGTGCGGGCACCTGGGGTGGCATGACTCCGGCTGCGTTCTCTCTCCGGCATACCAACGGGGACCGTGGTTCGTGATCACTGCCGGTCCCCGTCACTAACGCTGGCCCACGGCCTCTAACCCCGCTCTGGTCCGGGCTGCCGGGACCGAAGCCGCTGGCTCGGGGTGCAGCGGGTCTCCGAGCTGAGGGAGCTGGCCGGGGGGGCATGCAGAGCCGGCTCCAGGCGCCGCCGGGCTCTGGCGTGACTGGTGGTAGGAGGCACTTCCCAGATACACGTAGCGCAGTCAGCATCTGCCTTCCGCATGACCGCTGTGCTCGGGCGCCGCGGGACTGGAGCCCTCGGGTGTTCTGTCTTGGTAACCTTTCTAACTCTTGGTTTCTGCCCTTGGAAGCCGAGCCGCTTTGCCAGTGCTTTGTCTTGGGGGATGTTTGTGTTGGTGGGGATCTAATGGAGGGTAAAAAACCAGGATGACTCTGGCACCCCCGCACCAGGTACTCACTCTGCGCATGTCCCCCTCCCCATGGCACCCCTCCGCCTCCCGCCGCGGCCGCCGCCAGCCTGCGCGCCNGCACGCGCGCTGCCTGCGCCCGCGCCCCGCACGGGGCGTGCACCCGCCTTGCTCGCCGCGCATGCGGCACGAGCGCTTTGCGGCACGGCCGCGAGCCAGGCACGAGCCCAGCGGGCGGGATTCGGGCCAGCTGGGGCAGCGCGGGCCGGAGCTGGGAGTGCTCTCTGCGTCGCCGGCAGGGAAAGCTCCGCCGGCACCTCCCTCGCCACCCGCTTGCCTCTGCCCTGCCCGCCTCCGTGCCCTGGCTGGGTCCCTCGCTTCCCCGAGGTGGCGGCTCTCCGCTCCGGCCCCTCTCCCACGGGGAGCCCCAGCGGGCTTGGGAGGAGGCTCCCCGCTGCGGGGGGCCGGGGCCGGGCTTTCCCCGGCAGGCAGCGGGCACGGCGCGCAAGCTGCTCGCGCCCACCTCCCTCGCCTCGGGCTTTGCTCGCGCTCCATGCCTGCTCTGTGGTACGTGGGCCATCGCGCTTCCTGCACCGCTGCCTCGGTCCTGTCGCCTGCCCGCCTGCGCTGTGCCACGCGAGACGCGGTAGTCGTGTGTCCCCTGTCTGCCGTACGTCTTCTGGAAGCTGGCGTCACCGCCTCCAGCTCGCGGGGAGGCCCAGGGACCCGAAGCCATTCCATGCGCATCCTCGCCCCGGACTGTCCTGTCTCTCGGTGGTGCGTGGTTGTGGCTGCCGCTGGCGCCCTGGCTCGGTCGCATCCTTTGTGATTTCTCTCTCTCTCCCCTCTCTGTTTTCTCTGCACCCTCTTTCCCCTCCAGAAAGCCGCCGAGAAGCTGAAGGAGGAGGAGAGGAAGCGGCTGGCGGAGGTGGAGGCCCAGCTGGAGAAGCAGCGGCAGCTGGCCGAGGCCCACGCCAAAGCCAAGGCGCAGGCGGAGGCGGAGGCGCGGGAGCTGCAGCTCCGCATGCAGGAGGAGGTCACCCGGCGGGAGGTGGTGGCCGTGGACGCCGAGAAGCAGAAGCAGAACATCCAGCAGGAGCTGATGCAGCTGCGGCAGAACTCCGACCACCAGATCAAGTCCAAGGTCAAGCTGATCGAGGAGGCCGAGTACAACCGCAAGAAGGTGGAGGAGGAGATCCGCCTCATCCGCCTCCAGCTGGAGAGCACCGAGAAGCAACGGGCCGGCGCCGAGACGGAGCTGCAGGAGCTGCGGGCGCGCGCCGAGGACGCCGAGCGGCAGAAGAGGCAGGCACAGGAGGAGGCCGAGCGCCTGCGCCGGCAGGTGAAGGAGGAGAGCCAGAAGAAGCGGGAGGCGGAGGAGGAGCTGAAGCGCAAGGTGCAGGCCGAGCGGGATGCGGCGCGGGAGAAGCAGAAGGCGCTGGTGGACCTGGAGAAGCTGCGGCTGCAGGCGGAGGAGGCCGAGCGGCGGATGCGGCAGGCGGAGGCCGAGAAGGAGCGGCAGATCCAGGTGGCCCAGGAGGTGGCCCAGCGGAGCGCCGAGGCCGAGCTGCAGAGCAAGCGGCTCTCCTTCGCCGAGAAGGCGGCGCAGCTGGAGCTGTCGCTGCAGCAGGAGCACATCGCAGTGGCCCAGCTGCAGGAGGAGGCCGAGCGGCTGAAGAGGCAGCAGCTGGAGGCCGAGCAGTCGCGCGAGGAGGCCGAGAAGGAGCTGGAGCGCTGGCAGCAGAAGGCCAACGAGGCGCTGCGGCTGCGGCTGCAGGCGGAGGAGGTGGCCCACAAGAAGGCTCTGGCGCAGGAGGAAGCGGAGAAGCAGAAGGAGGACGCGGAGCGGGAGGCCCGCAAGCGTGCCAAGGCGGAGGAGTCGGCCCTGCGGCAGAAGGAGCTGGCGGAGGAGGAGCTGGAGAAGCAGCGGGAGCTGGCGGAGGGCACGGCCCAGCAGAAGCTGGCGGCGGAGCAGGAGCTGATCCGGCTGAAGGTGGAGATGGAGAACCGGGAGCAGCGGCGCCTGCTCCTGGAGGAGGAGCTCTCCCGGCTGAAGAAGGAGGTGAGCGAGGCCATCCAGAAGAGGAAGGAGGTGGAGGACGAGCTGGCCAAGCTGCGGGCTGAGATGGAGGTCCTGCTGGAGAGCAAGGCCAAGACGGAGGAGGAGTCGCGCTCCACCAGCGAGAAGTCCAAGCAGCGGCTGGAGGCCGAGGCCAGCAAGCTGCGGGAGCTGGCCGAGGAGGCCGCCCGGCTGCGGGCCCTCTCCGAGGAGGCCAAGAGGCAGCGGCAGCTGGCCGAGGAGGAGGCCGGCCGGCAGCGGGCCGAGGCCGAGCGCATCCTCAAGGAGAAGCTGGCGGCCATCAGCGAGGCCTCGCGGCTGAAGGCGGAGGCGGAGATCGCCCTGAAGGAGAAGGAGGCGGAGAACGAGCGGCTGCGGCGGCTGGCGGAGGACGAGGCCTACCAGCGCAAGCTGCTGGAGGAGCAGGCCGCCCAGCACAAGCAGGACATCGAGGAGAAGATCGCCCTGCTGAAGCGCTCCTCCGAGAGCGAGCTGGAGCGGCAGAAGGGGCTGGTGGAGGACACGCTGCGGCAGCGGCGCCAGGTGGAGGAGGAGATCCGCGCCCTCAAGGCCAGCTTCGAGAAGGCGTCGGCGGGCAAGACGGAGCTGGAGCGGGAGCTGAGCCGCATCCGCGGGGAGGCGGAGGGGGTGCAGCGCAGCCGGGAGCAGGCGGAGCGGGAGGCCGAGCGGCAGCGGGCGCTGGCGCTGGAGGAGGAGGGCCGCCGGCGGGAGGCGGAGGAGAAGGTGCAGGCCATCCTGGCGGCTGAGGAGGAGGCCGGGCGGCAGCGGCGGCTGGCGCTGGAGGAGGTGGAGCGCCTGAGGGCCATGGTGGAGGAGGCCAGGCGGCAGAAGGAGCTGGCGGAGAAGGAGTCGGAGCGGCAGATCCAGCTGGCGCGGGAGGCGGCGCAGAAGCGCATCGCGGCGGAGGAGAAGGCACACCTGGCCGCCGTGCAGCAGAAGGAGCAGGAGCTGCTGCAGACGCGGCAGCAGGAGCAGAGCCTCCTCGACCGTCTGCGGGAGGAGGCTGAGCGGGCCCGGCGGGCGGCGGAGGAGGCCGACTTCGCCCGCGGCAAGGCCGAGCAGGACGCCCTCCTCTCCCGGCAGCGCGTGGAGGAGGCCGAGCGGCTGAAGCAGCGGGCGGAGGAGGAGGCGCAGGCGAAGGCGCGGGCGCAGGCGGACGCCGAGAAGCTGCGGAAAGAGGCCGAGCTGGAGGCGGCGAAGCGGGCGCAGGCGGAGCAGGCGGCCCTGCGGCAGAAGCAGCTGGCCGACGCCGAGATGGAGAAGCACAAGAAGTTCGCCGAGCAGACGCTGCGGCAGAAGGCACAGGTGGAGCAGGAGCTGACCAAGGTGAAGCTGCAGCTGGACGAGACCGACCACCAGAAGAGCATCCTGGACGAGGAGCTGCAGCGGCTGAAGGAGGAGGTGAGCGACGCCGTCCGGCAGAAGGCCCAGGTGGAGGAGGAGCTCTTCAGGGTGCGGGTGCAGATGGAGGAGCTGGCGAAGCTGAAGAGCCGGATCGAGGAGGAGAACAAGGCGCTGATCCTCAAGGACAAGGACAACACGCAGAAGTTCCTGGCGGAGGAGGCCGAGAAGATGAAGCAGGTGGCGGAGGAGGTCGCCCGGCTCAGCGTGGAGGCCCAGGAGGCGGCCCGCATGCGGAAGCTGGCCGAGGACGACCTGGCGCAGCAGCGGGCGCTGGCAGAGAAGATGCTCAAGGAGAAGATGCAGGCGGTGCAGGAGGCCACGCGGCTGAAGGCCGAGGCGGAGGTGCTGCAGAAGCAGAAGGACCTGGCGCAGGAGCACGCCAAGCGGCTGCAGGAGGACAAGGAGCAGATGCGGCAGCGCCTGGCCGAGGAGACCGAGGGCTTCCAGAAAACCCTGGAGGCTGAGCGCCGGCGGCAGCTGGAGATCACGGCCGAGGCCGAGCGCCTCAAGCTGCACGTGGCGGAGATGAGCATGGCCCAGGCCAAGGCTGAGGAGGAAGCCAAGCGGTTCAAGAAGCAGGCGGAAGAGATCAGCGAGAGGCTGCACGAGACCGAGCTGGCCACGCAGGAGAAGATGACGCTGGTGCACACTCTGGAGATCCAGCGGCACCAGAGCGACCGGGACGCGGAGAAGCTGCGGCAGGCCATCGCCGACCTGGAGCAGGAGAAGGAGAGGCTGAAGCAGGAGGCGGCGCTGCTGCAGCAGAAGGCGGAGGAGGTACTGGGCTACGGGTCCCCCGAGCGGTGGCGGTGCGCAGGGAGCCCTTCCCTCTCCCCGGCCGCCCCGTGCCGTGCCCCGGGTGCCGGGCCCACGTGCGGGCCGAGGTGCAGCGAGGCAGACCCGCAGGGGGACGTGGGAGCAGGACCTCCTCGCCCGGCTCCCTGCTGCTGCCGGCAGCTCCTGCGGCGCAGGGGCGATCCCCGCCGGCTGCTCGGCCCCGTGGCGCGGCCTGCCTTGTTCCTCCCCGCCGGCGAGAGCCGCCCCCAGCTCCCAGCCGTGCCGCCGGGCAGGGAGTCCCTGACCCCGCAGAAGAGCCCCGTGCCTTCTCCCCGCTCGTCCCGCCCGCGCGCTGCTCGCTGCGGCTCCCTAACCCCAGCTCTGCTCCCTCAGCTCTTAACCGGCGTGGCGGAGCGGCTCGGTGGCTCTGCGCCCCTCCCGGGCCGTCCTCCCGCGCCCCCGGCCCTGCCGCCCCGCCGGCGCTGCCCTCGGGGGCAGTCGGGGCCATCTGACCGTGCTGTCCTCTCTCCCCCGCAGATGCAGGTGGCCCAGCAGGCGCAGCTCCGCCAGGAGACACAGCTCCTCCAGCAGACCTTCCTGACGGAGAAGGACGCCCTGCTGCAGAAGGAGAAGTTCATCGAGGAGGAGAAAGCAAAGCTGGAGAGGCTCTTCAGAGACGAGGTGAACAAAGCCCAGAACCTGAAGGCAGAGCAGGAGCGGCAGCAGAAGGAGATGGAGCAGGAGAAGCAGCAGCTGAAAGCGATGCTGGACGAGGCCAAGAAGCATCAGCAAGAGGCAGAGGAAAACGTGCGGCAGAAGCAGGAGGAGCTGCAGCAGCTGGAGAGGCAGCGGCAGCAGCAGGAGAAGCTCCTGGAAGAGGAGAACAAGAAGCTCAGGGAGAGGCTCGAGCAGATGCAGGAAGAGTACAAGGCCGCGCTGGCCCAGACGCGGGAGATCATGATCCAGACGGACGACCTGCCTGAGGAGGCCGCAGTTACGGCGGCGCAGCTGCCGGAGAGCAAAGCTGTGCCCAACGGCAGAGACGCGGTGGACGGCTTAGCGCAGAACGGGGAGCCGGAGCTCGCGTTCGACGGCATCCGCCAGAAGGTCTCTGCAGAGAAGCTGGCTGCCGCCGGCATTCTGAGCAAGGAGAGCTTAGACAAGTTGGTGAAGGGCGTTGTGAGCGTTGGCGAGCTCTCGCAGAGGGAAGACGTCAAGAGGTACCTGCAGGGCAAGAGCAGCATCGCTGGTTTGCTAATCAAACCCACCAATCAAAAGATGAGCATCTATGAAGCCATGAAGAAGAAGCTGCTCAGCCCGGGCACCGCGCTGGTCCTCCTGGAAGCACAGGCTGCCTCCGGCTTCATCATCGACCCTGTGCGAAACGCGAGGCTCTCGGTGAACGAGGCGGTGAGAGAGGGCGTGATTGGGCCAGAACTGCACAATAAGATGCTGTCTGCTGAGCGGGCGGTAACCGGCTACAAGGATCCTTACACGGGCGACAAGATCTCCCTCTTCCAGGCCATGACGAAGGAGCTCATCATCAGGGAGCACGGCATCCGCCTGCTCGAGGCCCAGATCGCCACCGGCGGCATCGTCGACCCCGTCAACAGCCACCGCCTGCCTGTAGAAGCTGCCTACCAGCGCGGCTACTTTGACGAGGAGATGAACCAGGTCCTCTCCGACCCCACCGACGACACCAAGGGCTTCTTCGACCCCAACACACAGGAGAACCTCACCTACCTGCAGCTCATGGAGCGGTGCGTGACTGACCCGGACACGGGGCTGTGCCTCCTGCCGCTCACTGACCAGGCGGACAAAGCGAGAGAGCTGGTCTACACCGACAAAGAAGCTAAGGACGTCTTTAAGAAGGCGACGGTGACGGCACCCTTCGGCAAGTTCCAAGGGAAGACGGTGACCATCTGGGAGATCATCAACTCTGAATACTTCACCGAGGACCAAAGGCGGGACCTGATCCAGCAGTACAGGACTGGCAAGATCACGGTGGAGAAGATCATTAAGATCATCATCACGGTTGTGGAGGAAAGCGAGAAGAAGAGCCAGATGTGCTTCGAGGGCCTCCGGGCCCCTGTGCCGGCCGCTGAGCTGCTGGAAAGCAAGATCCTCAACAAGGACCTCTACAACCAGCTGCACCAGGGCAAGAAGTCTTTGAAGGACGTGGCGGAGATGGGCTCGGTGCGGCAGTACCTGAGGGGCACGGACGCCGTTGCGGGCGTCCTGGTGGAGTCAACCGGCCAGAAGCTCACTTTCTACGAGGCCCTGAAGAGAAACCTGCTGAAGCCAGAGATTGCCCTGTCCCTGCTGGAAGTGCAGGCTGCCACCGGCTACATCATCGACCCCGTGAGGAACCAGCTCTTCTCCGTTGATGAGGCGGTGAAGGCCGAGGTGGTGGGGCCGGAGTTCCATGAGAAGCTGCTGTCCGTAGAGAAGGCCGTGACGGGCTACAAGGATCCCTACACGGGACAGACGGTTTCCCTCTTCCAAGCGCTCAAGAAGGGCCTCATCCCCGGCGATACCGGGCTCCGCCTGCTGGATGTCCAGCTCGCCACTGGCGGCATTGTCGATCCTGTGAACAGCCACCGGCTCCCGCTCGAGGTCGCCTACAAGCGGGGCCACTTCAGCCCGGAGATAAATGAGGCTCTGTCTGAGCTCCAGGACGGTGCCAAGGCTTTCTATTGTCCCAACACCCAGGAGCACCTCACCTACGCCCAGCTGCAGAAGAACTGCCACCGTGACAAGCAGACTGGCTTCCTCCTGCTGCCCCTGTCGGACAGAGCCATCCAGTCGCAGCAGGAGGAGGTCTACACAGACAGCCAGGCGAAGGAGTCCTTTGACAAGGCAACCGTAGAGGTCCCGGTGGGCAGCATGAAGGGCCAGACGATGACCATCTGGGAGCTGATCCACTCCGAGTACTTCACAGAGGAGCACAGGCGGGAGCTCCTCCGACAGTACAAGACAGGCAAGGTGACCATCGAGAAGATCATCAAGATCGTGATCACCATCATCGAGGAGACAGAGACCAAAAAGCAGGAGAAGCTGACGTTCAGCGGCCTCCGGGCACCTGTACCTGCCAGCGAGCTGGTGGAGTCCCGCGTCATCAGCAAAGCCCAGTACGAGCAGCTGAAGGAAGGCAAGAAATCGGTGAAGGACCTCTCCGAGACAGACGCGGTGAGGAGATTCCTGCACGGCAGTGACTGCATCGCCGGTGTCTACGTGGAGGCCACCAAGGAGAAGCTGAACATCTACGAGGCCATGAAGAGGAACCTGCTGAGGCCCAGCACCGCCGTGGTCCTCCTGGAGGCGCAGGCAGCGACCGGCTTCTTGATCGACCCTGTGAAGAACCGGAAACTGTATGTCAACGAGGCTGTGAAGGCTGGTGTCGTGGGGCCTGAACTGCACGAGAAGCTGCTGTCCGCCGAGAAGGCCGTCACTGGGTACAAGGACCCCTACTCGGGCAACACCATCTCCCTCTTCCAGGCCATGAAGAAGGGACTCATTGTCAGGGAGCACGGCATCCGCCTGCTCGAGGCCCAGATCGCCACCGGCGGCATCATCGACCCCGTGCACAGCCACCGCCTCCCCGTGGAGGTGGCCTACCGGCGCGGCTACTTTGACCAGGAGATGAACCAGATCCTCTCCGACCCCACCGACGACACCAAGGGCTTCTTCGACCCCAACACACAGGAGAACCTCACCTACATGCAGCTGAAGGAGAAGTGCATCGAGGATCCAGAGACGGGGCTGTACCTGCTGCCTCTGCGGGAGCCCGAGAAGCCCACAGTGGTGGAGACCACCCGCGTGTACACAGAGGCAGAGACGCGGAAGGTGTTCGAGGAGACGCAGGTGGACATCCCCGTGGGCAGCAGGGCGGGCTCCTCCATGTCGCTGTGGGAGATCATGCACTCGGACCTGCTGCCTGAGGAGCAGCGGAAGCAGCTCATGGAGGAGTTCCAGTCGGGCCGTGTGTCCAAGGAGCGCATGATCATCATCATCATCGAGATCATCGAGAAGACTGAGATCATCCGGCAGCAGAATCTCACATCCTACGACTACCTCCGGCGTCGCATCACGGCCGAGGACCTCTACGAGGCCAAGATCATCTCTCTAGACATCTACAACCTGCTGAAGCAGGGCTCCAAAACCTTCCGGGAGCTCCTGGACGTGGAGACCATCTGGAAGTACCTCTATGGGTCAGGCTGCGTGGCTGGCATCTACATCCCCTCCTCCAAGCAGAAGCTGAGTATCTACCAGGCGCTGAAGAAGGGGCTGATCAGCTCCGAAGTGGCCCGCTCCCTCCTGGAGGCCCAGGCTGCCACCGGTTTCATGATCGACCCCACGAAGAACGAGATGCTGACTGTCGATGAAGCGGTCAGGAAAGGCTTGGTGGGGCCCGAAATCCACGACCGGCTCCTCTCCGCAGAGAGGGCCGTGACCGGTTACAGAGACCCGTACAGCGAACAGAAGATTTCCATCTTCCAGGCCATGAAGAAAGACCTCATTGCCAGCGAAGAGGCCCTCAGGCTCCTGGACGCCCAGATAGCCACCGGCGGCATCATCGACCCGCACCTGGGCTTCCACCTTCCCCTGGAGGTGGCCTGCCAGCGGGGCTTCATCAACAAGGACACGTACGACATGCTGTCCGAGCCCAGCGAGGTGCGGAGCTACGTGGACCCCTCCACAGAGGAGAAGCTCAGCTACACGCAGCTCCTGAAGCGGTGCCGGAAGGACGAGAACAGCGGGCTCCTCCTGCTCCCGCTCTGCGACACGAGGAAGCTCACCTTCCGGGGGCTGCGGAAGCAGATCACCGTGGAGGAGCTGGTCCGTTCGCAGGTGATGGACGAAGCCACCGCCCAGCGCCTCCAGGAGGGCCTCACCTCCATCGAGGAGGTCTCCAAGAACCTGAAGAAGTTCCTGGAGGGCACCAGCTGCATCGCCGGCGTCTTTGTGGACTCCACGAAGGAGCGGCTGTCCGTGTACCAGGCCATGAAGAAGGGTATCATCAGGCCAGGCACTGCGTTTGAGCTCCTGGAGGCGCAGGCGGCCACGGGGTACGTGATTGACCCCATCAAGGGCCTCAAGCTGACAGTGGAGGAAGCTGTGCGGATGGGCATCGTGGGGCCCGAGTTCAAGGACAAGCTGCTCTCTGCTGAGAGGGCGGTCACCGGCTACCGGGACCCCTACTCCGGAAAGCTCATCTCCCTCTTCCAGGCCATGAAGAAGGTCTGATCCTGAAGGACCATGGGATCCGCTTGCTGGAGGCCCAGATTGCAACGGGGGGCATCATCGACCCCGAGGAGAGCCACCGCCTCCCTGTGGAGATTGCCTACAAGAGGGGCCTCTTCGACGAGGAGATGAATGAGATCCTGCTGGATCCCAGCGACGACACCAAGGGCTTCTTCGACCCCAACACACAGGAGAACCTCACCTACCTGCAGCTCATGGAGCGGTGCATCACTGACCCGGAGACCGGCCTCTGCCTCCTGCCCCTGAAGGAGAAGAAGCGGGAGAGGAAGACCTCCTCCAAGTCCTCCGTCCGCAAGCGCAGGGTGGTGATCGTCGACCCGGAGACGGGCAAGGAGATGTCCGTGTACGAAGCCTATCGCAAGGGCCTCATCGACCACCAGACCTACCTGGAGCTGTCGGAGCAGGAGTGCGAGTGGGAGGAGATCACCACCTCCTCCTCCGACGGCGTGGTGAAGTCAATGATCATCGACAGGCGCTCGGGGCGCCAGTACGACATCGACGATGCCATCGGCAAGGGCCTGATCGACCAGTCGGCCCTGGACCAGTACCGCTCGGGCACCCTCTCCATCACCGAGTTTGCAGACATGCTCTCCGGCAACATGAGCGGCTTCCGCTCACGCTCGTCCTCCGTGGGATCGTCCTCCTCCTACACCGTCAGCCCGGCCCCGACGCGAACGCAGATATCCATGTGGAGCGACCCGACTGAGGAGACCGGCCCGGTGGCGGGCATCCTGGACACGGACACCCTGGAGAAGGTGTCCATCACGGAGGCGATGCGCCGCAACCTCGTGGACAACATCACTGGGCAGAGGCTGCTGGAAGCCCAGGCCTGCACCGGCGGCATCATCGACCCCAACACCGGGGATAAGTGCTCCGTCGCCGACGCCGTGAACAAGGGCTTGGTCGACAAAATCATGGTGGACCGCATCAACCTGGCGCAGAAGGCCTTCTACGGCTTCGAGGACCCGCGGACCAAGACGAAGATGTCGGCCGCCCAGGCCCTGAAGAAGGGCTGGCTGTACTACGAGGCCGGGCAGCGCTTCCTGGAGGTGCAGTACCTGACGGGGGGCCTCATTGAGCCCGACGTCGAGGGCCGCGTCTCCTTGGACGAGGCGCTGCAGAAGGGCACCATCGACACGCGCACGGCCCAGAAGCTGCGCGACGTGAACACCTACTCCAAGTACCTCACCTGCCCCAAAACCAAGCTCAAGATCTCCTACAAGGACGCGATGGACCGAAGCATGATCGAGGACGGGACCGGCCTGCGGCTGCTGGAGGCCTCCTCCCAGTCCAGCAAGGGCTACTACAGCCCCTACAACGTCAGCAGCGCCGGCTCCACCTCCGGCTCGCGCTCGGGCTCCCGGACCGGCTCGCGCTCGGGCTCCAGGCGAGGTAGCTTCGACGCCACTGGCTCCGGCTTCTCCATGACCTTCTCTTCCTCCTCCTACTCCTCCTCGAGCTTCGGGCGCAGATACGCCGCGGGTCCCGGGGGCACCCTGGAGGCGGCTGCCCTCGCCCTTGCCTCGACCCTCCCGAGCTGGAGCTGCGGGCGGGAGGCGAGCGGCGAGCGCCCCGGCCTGCACGGGCCCCCGCTCCACGTGGCCTGACGCCCGCCGGCCCCTTGCCGAGGAAGCCGCCGCCTCGCCTGCTCGCATGTGGCAACGCTGCTGGCTAAGCACTAGTAGTTTTTGGTTTTTGTTTTTTTTTTTTTAATTTTTAAACTCCATTCTTCTTCCAAAGCAGTGCCTAAAGTTTAACCAAAAAGACTAGACTAATATATTAATATATACGATTGTTCTGACAGTATTTGTATATGAAGAGATGAGCGAGAAAACACACTACCCTCCCAGACCTGCCGCCCTGGGAGCTGCTGCCGTTCCGCCCTCCGCGGAGCCGATCCCGCCCGGCCGCGCGGCGGAGCCGCAGCCCAGGAAAACAGTTCCATCTTTTTGATCTAACCACTCAGCAACTTTTTTTGTAATTAACCTTGCCGGCTTCACCCCCTGCACCCCGAAGGAGGAGACGACCCTGTGCCCACGGCCGGCGTGCCGGCGGGGCAGAGGAGGACGACGCGGGCGCCCCGCCGCTCGGCGCC
>VZTV01034700.1:155-11776 GCA_013400875.1 Anhinga rufa
AGAGAAGTCAAGCAAAAAGACACCTGGCAGATGTGTAAGGATATTACAACATGGAAACACATCCCTCAGAGTATGATGACGGGTGAAAATTGTTGAAGATAAAAATGCAGTCACTCCCGAAACACAAGAGGAGAAGAAAAAGCAATCCAAGGTGGCAAAGAAAATGTAATGGCGGAGCTCGGGAGAACTGCAGTTATGGGCTACTGATGTCTTTATGACTTTTTTTCCAATCAACTCCACAAATGAGATGCACATTATCACTGCAATTAAACCACTTTTCCATATTTCATTCAAACCATATTTTTTTTTCCACAAAACATATACTCTATGGGGATGTCTGAGTACACACTCAATTAAAAAAAAGTAAAAACCACCACGCAAACCCTCTGACGATTGCTGATGGTGATTGTACCTCCTTCTTCCGCGTCCCATTAGCAACATCTTAGCTGCTGCTTATACAACACATCCAAGGTCTATATTTTTGAAGCATAGGGGTCTAAAACCTATTGATTAGATGGGTTTAGTGGGAGTTAGGCACATAGAGACCCTGGTGGGCAACACTCAGACGCTCCCAACTCCCCGGAACTACTGGAGACACAAGCGGCGTTCAGGTTTCTAGAATAGCTGCTCTCATGCTTTCATCAAGAGTTTCTTGGAAAACCCTATTCATTTTCCTTGACCAATTGTGTCAGAAATAAAACCTTTTAACTAAAAATAACTGGGCTGGACTACTTGCTAATTTTAGAGCGTGCATTTGTGGTTTAGCCCCAGTCAGCAACTAAGCACCACACAGCTGCTTGTTCACCCTCCCCCCTGCCCTGGTGGGATAGGGGAGAGAATCAAGGGGGGAAAAAAGTAGTAAACCCCATGGGTTGAGATAAAGACAGTTTAATAGGACAGCAGAGGAAGAGAAAATAATAGAACTATATACAAAACAAGTGATGCACAACGCAATCGCTCACCACCCACTGACTGATGCCCAGCCTTTCCCTGAGCAGCAATCCCTCCCCAGCTCCCCCCAGTTTATATACTCCACATGACGTCATATGGTGTGGAATATCTTTGGCCAGCTGGGGTCAGCTGTCCCAGCTGTGTCCCCTCCCAGCTCCTTGTGCACCCGGCAGAGCATGGGAAGCTGAAAAGTCCTTGACTTGGTATAAGCACTGCTCAGCAACAACTAAAACATTGGTGTGTTATTGACATTATTCTCATACTAAATCCAAAACACAGCACTACACCAGCTAGTAGGAAGAAAATTAACTCTATTCCAGCCAAAACCAGGGCAAGACTTAATAAAAAGATCAATAAGCAGCACAAACGTGCTTCGCTTATGTTAATAACCAAGTAGAACATTACACAGAATGACAACCACAAAATCATCCAACTACTGTGTGTACCTAGCACACAACCTGCTCTCCAGATGATATACGTATTCACTTGAAACTCAGAATAGCCATTCTTATGCATGGCCTTTACATGAAAATGAAAAAAATCTTAATTTGTCACCATTACAGGAATTATTAATTTCTTGATCCAAACAATATTTCTAGCAAACATTCCCCTGCGGTACATCTAGGGCCAGCTGCAGAGGATGCTGCGTTATGATGCTGCAGAAACCACCAACTGAAATGATGCCTAACCCTTCCATTTTACAGGCAGAGGATGTTCCTCCCATCTTCTGCACCTGCTCTCAGCCATCTCACGTGCTTTCTGTGTTGACCAAAAGTCTGCAGCGAAAACCCAGCCCTGGCGAGTCTTTCCATCAGAAGCTTTTGTTGTTGAATTCAGCTGAGCTATAGTTTCACCAGGGATGCTTTAAATCTGTTTTCAGAGGCCAGACAGCCACCAGTCTGTATTTTGTTATCTTCCCCAAGTGCCGAATGCTTTATTTAAAACATCAGGAGAGAGGATTTATAGCAGGCTCTTGTGAAACGCTCCAGACACATCTCCCAGACCCATGGTTCACCAGGGCAAGCTGGGCACCAGCTGGGAGTCCTGCAGCCGCAGTTAGCTCCTCTTCAGCAAGGACATACACTCACATCACCATGACCTCCCCAGTTCAGAGCTAGTTCCTACCTGGCGTGCTCAAACAGGAAAGAATCTGGGGTCATCAGAAAAAAAAGACAACAGACATAATCCCACTGGCATTAGTCGGGGAAACAGAGCTGAACTTCTTGCTTGTTCATCAGCTGAGGTCACCCGTGCCCTTGAGGTTGCAACCCACACTGCAACTTGACAGAAGAGCCTGTTCTATTTCCTTTTAATGGATTTTATTTAAGAAAGGATGAGCAAGCAAATACACACTAAGCAAGCATCGTTACAAGCTAATTTAAGATAGAACAGAACTATGATCAAATTGTGGCCATAACTGAGACTGAAACCAGTAAGTTTAAATACCTCTAAATCATCAAACCACCGAATTAATACAACGCATAATCAAACTGAGTTATGAGGTTGAAAATGAAATTATTCAGCACCGGTCTTGCTGTGGGAACGTGCAAGAGAGCGAACAGATTTATTAAATCTGAGACCTGGTCAAAGGACTCCTCAGCTGACGAGGCTCCGTCATGCCTTCAGCACACAATGCACTTACAGCCACCAGCAAAAACTATTTTTGTTGAAATGTCTTCAGACTTACTCAAACACTCTTTAAAAATTTTTTTTTTTTTCCAGGACAATTATTCAAGCCACGTTTTATTTCACTAAATATGCTTTTTTACTAGTTTTGTTTTTTTTTTTTTAAACTAAGAAACAAAATACTAGTACACAACCATCTTTTGCCCTCAAACTTCTGGGCGCTGGGTGGACATAAGTCTTTGTTATGATTAAGTCATTAAAGTTCTCCAAGCCACAAATGAGGTTTGCTGTGTTTCTTATGCTGGAAAACACTGAATATGTTCACTCTGTCTGCACCATGATGGGGCTAAGAAAAACCTCCCAAAATTAAAAAAAATAAAACACCCAAGAGATTTATAGAAAAACACTCAGTAAAAATTATCTAAAAAAATAAATCAGCCTCTCAATGAGCTGTAGCTCCTAATTTGGTAAGATGCCTATGCCAGGCTGAGATCTAACCAATGTCTGTCCTTTAGAGAGAGAGTCTTGGCTGGGAGCAAAGCAACCTCAGTACCAGCCTTAGCACTGACCTGCTGCCACAGCCTCAGACACGTGCCTCCACCCCAATTTCGTCCTCTGCAAAAAAAGGGGAAATTACTCTGAATTTCTTCCATAAAGCGTTTTGACGTATGCAGATGAATCACGCTACAGTACCACAATACCCCTGTATTTATCACTGCACTGGATGGATGCCATTCCTGAAATACTTCACGAGTTTTAGTATAAAATGGTATGTCACGTGTCAGACAGACCTGACCCTCGATTCTCCCGGCCGTAAATTCAGACTCATCTCTATAAACAGGCACGTTCAGTCTTGCTCACATCAAATACCAAGCCCTCCTGCAAAGGGGCAGCCTCCACACCACCACCTGCGATCGCTCCCTACTTCTGCCGTCTCCAGCACCCTCGGCTCAAGGCTCAAACTCACTGCAAGCACAAACCCAGAAAGAGCTACTGGCAACGTCATTAACTCTACCAAAAAAATACCTGCAGAAAATTCCATTATCATGAGACGTCAGCACCAGGGAACAGAGGACTAAGAAAAAAAAAGTCCCTCCTGATTCCTGGGCCTAAAAGAGACTATTACAGGGATGCATAAACCCATGTTCTTTTAAACCCTGCTGGTATCTATTTAGGTAATTAAGAGCAATAGCACACAAGAAGCCTCCAGCACTGTAACACCAGGACAGATTTCCCTTCGCCCTGCCCGGCCAGGCTACGGCTGAGCAGCCAGCCAGCGGCAGAGCCGAGCACATGCGGTAGTTGACATTTTATTAACAGCTCCATTAAAGTAAGCGGGAGTGCATCCAAGCAAACAATTCCCAATCAATAGCAGAGTTTAAATTAAGACCTCAGCTGATTTGGAGAGGTGGGACAGGACTGAAAGGCAGCCAAAGCAGCGTGGTACGCGGGTGACATCCCTGCCCGGGGGGCGATGCCTGACTCGCATCTCCACTCTGAGCCAAAAGTCATTTAAAAATAAATAAATAAAAATAGCCCAGAAACCCACCCCAACATGCTTTGGGAGAACGTTGACCATGGAGCAGCAGCACGGAGCAGGGGATGGATGCAGTCAGCGTACAAGCTCTCGGGCACGCTCCTGGCTCTGCTCGGGGTGGTGGCGGCATTCCCGTTCGCCTCACTGGAGTCAGAGCTTCACCTGCTGTGCTTTGAAGGATGGAAATGGTGCAGAGGGGTGGTGTCGTGGTTTAGCCCGGATCAACAACCAAGCCCCACGCAGCCGCTCGCTCCCTCCCCCCTGGTGGGATGGGGGAGAGAATCGGAAGAGTAAAAGTGAGGAAACTCATGGGTTGAGATAAAGACAGTTTAATAGGGAAAGAAAGAGCCGCGCACGCAAGCAAAGCAAACCAAGGCATTCATTCACTGCTCCCCACGCGCAGGCGGGTGTTCAGCCATCTCCAGGAGAGCAGGGCTCCATCACGCGTAACGGTGACTGGGGAAGGCAAACGCCATCACTCCCAATGTCCCCCGCTTCCTTCTTCTTCCCCCAGCTCTATACACCGAGCATGACATCATATGGTATGGAATATCCCTTTGGTCAGTTGGGGTCACTGTCCCGGCTGTGCCCCCTCCCCTCCCGGCTTCTTGTGCCCCCGGCACAGCATGAGAGGCTGGAAAAGTCCTTGACTAGTTCAGCACTGCCCAGCAATAACCAAAACATCAGTGCGTTATCAGTGTTATTCTCATACTAAGTCCAGAACACAGCACTGCACCAGCTACAGGGAAGCAAATTAACTCTCTCCCAGCTGAAACCAGGGCAGGAGGCCAGCTTCGGGAGCAACGCTTCGCCTGTTCGCTCTGCACACAGCACGCACATCCCCTTCACACCGCCTTCGGCTGCCCCCTCCGCTCCCACAGGATTTGCAGCAGCCAGAAAAAGTATCGAGGAAGTTTCCTGAGCAGCTCTAGGAGCCGCAGACTGCCACCCCCGTGGCACAAGTTGCTTTCCCAGCCAACGGTGCCAACCTCCCGGAGCACTTGCAGAGCCGCATCTGGGAGGCGCCGCATGGGGAAGGGCTGCGTCCACCCTCCCCGAGGAGCAGTTACAGAATGCCTTCTTCAACCTGCAAGTTGCATGAACTATTTCAGAGGCAAAACATTGGCTCTTAAGAGGTATGTTTACGATGCAAGTAATCAGATACAAATCATCTCTTGCAGAGACAGTTCAGCAGTGCAGACAGGTGGATTCCTCCCAGGAGCAGGGAAATCACACTGAACCCATTTGTGGCTGAAACTGCCCCAAATCTGGCTCTCCTTCCCTTCCTGCTGCCCCGCGCCTCAGCAAAATGAATAAACCCAACCTCAGCAGCATCCTGAGGGTAAAACCCATACGTAGCTGTACGAAGGTTCAGGTGTTCTGGGGATGATGGATGCAGCCAAGCGGCATGGTTTGGGACGGCTGGCTTTGCCCCTTACGCGCTGTAATTGCTCACAGCCTATCCCCCATCTTCGCGTGTAGCTCAAAAAAGGGCATCATTACACATTAAAAGGTAACTCCAGTCCTATAAAAAAATCTCGGGTAGCAACTGGCTAATAGGAACAGCATTTCCGAGCACTTTGTGTCCCTTGTCAGCTGCCAGGAGATACAAAGGCATTTGCTCCTGCCTCAGCAGAGCACTACCCAGATTGAATCAAACAGACATTAACCATCACCTTAAAAGGTATAGTGGCAAGGTAATTAAAAATACTCTTTAGATTATGGAATTTATTACATTTTGCAATAACATCAAGGTGCTATAGCACGCTGTGTACCCACTCTGGGCCAAAGCTGACTTCATCAATATGCCCTTGATTATTTGCTAAAGCAGACCAGGACTAGGGCATTTGAGAGGGCACCTGCCCTTGTGAATTATGATTGATTAACACTCCACCAAATTAAAAGCAAAACAGAATAAAACCCTGGATCATTAACTAATTTGCTGTTAGAGTAAATCAAGCTGTGCTACATTATACTGCTGCTTTAGCAAAGAGGGATTTCTGAAGAAAGAGCCCCCCTCACACAGAGCACGCACACGCTAGCCCACCGGCATTCGGTTTATCCTTTTGCTAAAAAGCAGCAAGGCCCAGTTTGCATCTCCAACATTCATTAATTATCTGCTAGTGATTTTGTTCAACAGAACATTAAACAATTAAAACTTCGGCATTGCTCTTTTAAACACTGAGGCATCCTTTTCATCTTCCAAGGATGAACAGTTCGGCTGCCAACTAAAGTTAAACAAAGCAACAAGAAAATTTTAGGTAGGCAGAATATAATGGCCCACACTGGAATTTGACCAAATTACCAGAAGTGACCTCACTGCGTTTCTAAATTGCCATCTGGTCCCACAAGTTGGGACAAGCACATTGATCTTCCAGGCCTGAGTGAAATGGATAGCATACAGCCTGCACTTAATTTGTAATTAAATTTTCAGTGGCTAATGAAGCATTACTGCAAACATAAGCACCCATGTTCTTTGTCTTGGCAAGAGAGGGAGAAGTGCCTCTTAAGAGGGTCTCCAGGGGAAAACCCCATTAGGCAGTGGTGGCTTTCAGAGGCATCCCTTCACTGCCTTAGATAGGGACGGTGACTTCACTCGCTGAAGGTGAAGAGGTTGGCTGGTCACTCGGGGTTGGACCTCTCAATTTTCTCAGCTGGCCACGACAGAGGTTAGCTGTGGCAGGGAGTCCAAGCTGGCTGGCTGAGATGTCTCCATCTCAAGTTAGATGGGACACAGTAAGCTTAAATACTCAAGCACACACAAATCCTGGAGGATTACTGGAGTAAACTCTGGATGGGCATCAATCTCATGGAACTTTGCTGCATAGAGTACCTTCACATTTATAAAAAAAACATGCTCCGACACTCACAGCAAAGGTAAGCAGCCTACCCACAATGATGCATTTTTCTCTTTCCTGCAACCCCCGTAGATCCTACCTGGCCTGGAACAGAGCTTTCTGCCCCTCCTACAGAGCTCAGCAGCCGCCCCCGAAGTAGCACAGCTCCAACAGGGGCGTCCCAAGCAGAGCCAAAGCTGCTGGGAAAGCCACCGCCAGCTTTGGCCAGCAGCACAGAGGTGCAGTGAAAACCTGGTTGTCAGCATCGCCAGAGGGTCTGAACTGAGCACAAAGAAGGTGCTGATCCAGATGCAGAAAACATTTTGGCTTTTTCCAAGATCAGCACACTAAATATTTATTTTCTTGTCAGCAATGTCAATGAAGTTGCCGGTTCACAGAGGCAGAAGGTGAGAAAAGCCCTCTGGGTCTATATCCCCCACTTCAGAGGTGCTGATGTGAAGGTTTGGAGCAATCACTTAATGAACCACACAGCTTGCTTTTGCTTGTACTGACAAGGCAGCCACACAGCCCATCGCATCAAGATTTTAGTACCTGATCAGAACAGAGAGACATCCCCAGCCTCGTAACACAGCCAGTCACGTTAGAAACAGGCTTTTGCTTTGCTTTGGAGATGAAAAAAGTGTCCCCATTTCTTCCTTCAGCAGCTTATAAACTGAGAGGTGTATCAAATGGGAACATAATGCCACCACTGAAACATTTACTTCCCTGAAAGCAATCTTCATATGGTGGAACTGACAATGTTTTTCAATAACACTCGAAGACAAATCAAGGACAGATTAAAAAAAAGATGCAGCAGTCTTTTTTTTCCCCCCTCTCCCTCCAGTAGAAAAATAATACTTTCAAATGTAAACTATCTACTTCACTAACTTTGTTATACAAAGCATATTTTGAAATGATAATAACATGTCTCTTCCCAGAGTAAGTGCAAAGCTTTAGGCCTGGGTTATTAGAAGATGTGATCGAAGGTTTGCAAACACTACAACATACAGAAAGCATTTTTATAGCAAAAATAATTATATAACATAACCTGAGAGGAATGGCAAGAGTAGAGTTAATATCCTAATATCCCAATCAGCAAGACTGAGTCCTTGGGACCCTCTACTTAAGACATGCTCCTGCAAAAACACCTACTTCCCGAGCTGCTTGGTACTGCCAACCAAGAGTGAACCCAACACGGCTGCTTCCAGCCACAATCCTG
Organism: Anhinga rufa; assembly: GCA_013400875.1. Classification (NCBI taxonomy): domain Eukaryota; kingdom Metazoa; phylum Chordata; class Aves; order Suliformes; family Anhingidae; genus Anhinga; species Anhinga rufa. The sequence continues at coordinate 8,326 of VZTV01034700.1, forward strand.
CATTTGGAGATGAATAAAGGTATTTGCATCCCACGTGAGCAGTGCACGCTGGCAAAGCCTGAGGAGACTAGCCATTGGATTTAGGTGCTACAGAGGGGCATAGAGGAGACAGTTCAGCTTGCCATCAGTACATCTGCCATTGATCAAGAAGGTACTGAAACGATCTCTCCAAAGCAAATATTTTTCCCACTAACTGCACTTAAGATGCCATTGTACCCTCCGCCCTCTCAGATGGGGATTAGACAGGAGTTCCTGGGGCACTCAGGCTGGCGTGGAACTCCTGCACCCGCGGTCACTCGTTCAAGAGCTCTCACACCAGCTCTCTGGACAAGCCCATAACATGCACCATGACTACTATGTCCAGCAACATCTGCGCTAATACATTTTCTAGCAGCCATCTCTTTCCTTCTTGCCAAAACCAGCTCCATGCTGTTCATCTGCCTCTTACTCCAGTGTTTCTCAAGTACCTCGATGACCAACTGGCTCTGGGTACTGTCTCAGGAGACCTCAGTGAGATCATGCAGATCTCCTAAGGAAATTATTTGGATCCTGCACCGACACGCGGTATCTTCTCCAAGTTTGTCATGCAACGGCATGTCCTTGACCTCAACCATACGTGCCTGCCAGACCCCTGGTGTTGTTCACATGGTTGGACGTAGAATCATAGAACCTCAGCATGATTCATCCATGAAAGTCCTAAGATGTGAAAATCAAAGATATCCCACCCCGCATGCTCTGACAGACCAGCAGCTCTGACACAAGAAGCCACAGTCATCCCTTGCAGCTGCATGGCACAGCATGTCCCATGGATCCCCCACACACAGCTCACAGACCTTTCCTGGGTTATACCGCCCATCGCATCAGCCGCCTGGAGAGCTCATCACCCAAGGCTCAAGGGTGGCCACCAGGCAGTGACTCAGCCAATTGCAGTCTCCAAAACCAGCTCAGCACCCCTCCCAAGGGGCATGTGCTACGCTTGCAAGGCTGAAGCGACAGCAGAACACGTCTCACCTGGGAAAAATGAACATAAGGCTAGAAACAATTTATGATTACCCAATAAAACATTGCATAAAGTCACCCCTCCTGCTCGAGGTAAGAGGGCTATTTTCTCCAGGCCTTCCTCTACTAGAGTCATAATGCAAACAAGCATTCGATGCAATTTGCAGCTGACAGCCCACAGTGGGAAGAGGGCTGCTACGAGGTGGAGGGTGAACAACTACAGCAGACCCGCTGCTGTAGCTCAAGTCAGCATGAGGTTTCTCCAGCCCTCTCCCTACCAGAGAGGTGTGGAAACACTCCTTTCAGGAAACTTATTCCTCCTGCACATCTCCAGGCTTTCTCACTGAAGCTGTGCAGATGAGCCAGGGACAGGGGAGATTTAAACAACCTCAGCAAGAAGGATTTTCTCCCCCATCCATCCACATCGGTGCTTGTTAAACCAAAGCCATCTGCACAGAGGGCTGCAGTGCTGCCATGGATGAGAAGATGCCACCAGCCAGCCTGGGAGCTGCAAACACGTGCTCAGGGAAGAACGAAGACGTGGTTGGGTTCAGTACTGCTGCCAGCAGTGGAGGAGGCAGCTCAGCACCAGCAGATGAGACACAGGCAGCCTCCTACGGGCACTATGCACCCCACAGGGGAGCTCAGCATCCCCAATGAAGCAAGCCTTCCCCGGCAGCAGCGCGCATCCCTGCTCACACCACAGAGCGGGCTCCGGTGCTCCACGAGCATCCCTGGAGCCATCCCATTATGGAGAAAAAAAGGGCTTTTTCACGATTGCCCTCACCCAACAGACTGTGAGCTTTTTGGGGCAGAGACCGCGCCCAGTGCACTGTCACCAAACCGAGTTAGAGAATAAAGTATGGTCACACTGGAAAAAGTTACCACAATATGGAGAAAATTTGATTTGGAGGAAGATGTGCTCCTCACAGACATCTCCAAGCCAGGTAGAGCTCAGCCGCTGCACAGCAACGTGCCACACAAGTGTATAAATTCATCATGGGCATATGGCTGATTTGACTAAACCAGCCTTAGTTTACACTGGAGCTGATCCATCCATCCCGTGCCAGAGAGCTGTAGCTCATGTCGAATTCAGCTTCGCCACGCCATAAATTTCAGAAGGGAATCTCAGGAGGGTAACCTTCACTTTTCAACATATTCCCTATGCATGAGCAATGGACAGGAGTACAGCGTACGGCTGGAAAGCAGCCGTGCAGAGGACAACATGCAGAAGGCTATCAAGGATGGCAGGCAGAGGACGTGCAGGCAACCAGAGTTCAACGCGACAGGGAGGGAACACGATTAAGCCGATGCCTTTGGAACGTACCTCTCACGCTATTACAGAGCTCAGGTTTTGCTTCTGTATCTGCCATTTGCAATTTAAATCACAGCACTCAGCTATGCAAATCTGTATTTAAAAGAGGCAAGAGATAAACAAGTGTTATGGAGGCTCTCATAGAGCATCTTGAAGCTTTGATAGTATATTTTTAAGTGTATGCAAATACGGGAATAAATGATGTAGTGAGTTTGCATATAGAGATACATACAATGCACATCTTGTTTGCACCTCCATTTTCTCATTTTTTCACTGATTGGGTGCTCCAGAACAGTTGTGTAAAGGGTTGGGTGTATAGATACATGCAAAACAGAGCTTATAATGAATAAATCTTTTTTAATTTACAGTCATCACTTACAAATATACATGATTTCAACGGCATACACCCACCAGTCATTTTTATTCAGTCTCTCTCCTAGCCCCAGTTTAATTTAATTTTCTAGAATTTTGAATAAAAACAGTGCTGTTTTCAAGAACAGCAGCAGCGGGGAAACACCTTCATAAAAAGAAAACTAATAACTTTTTCTATATATTTTTGAACCACTCCATCACATTCCTCGTGGACCACAGAAATCCAGCAGAGATGAGCAATCCTCAGCCTTCAGACGCACACAGTAACTACCTGGAAAGACACAGCTGTACACTGAATCGGAGTGCCCGTGCATGATGAACAGCTCCTGCAGCATCACAAACCCTCTGTCAATACTTAGTACGCTAAGCACAGTTGCTTGGGAGTATTTGTCAGCGCTCCAGTGTCCTCCCCTGCATTTAGCAGGGACGGATGGACCTCTGTCCCCCAAAGACACCCATCACCTCCTTCCACCTTCAGCCCTGTTGGGTTTTATAGAATTATCTTTTAAATTTGTCCTTATCACAGACTTTCGTAGCCAACGTAAGCTTTGGGTAAAAGCCATGTTTGGAGGATAACCGCTGTGCGCAGTAGGGGAAAGAAGGGAAGATTGCACTAGCACGTTATTTTGGGGGTTTCCCCACTTGTCATTGGAGTTACGTAAAAAGCTGCCACTCTAGACTCAGCCCAAGGAAGATCATGAAGCGGCTCCCACTTATGTCCAAGTTACAGCTTAGACTTGTGCTGGGTTTGGCTGGGAGAGAGTT
>VZTV01034704.1:1942-25365 GCA_013400875.1 Anhinga rufa
AAAAAAAAAGTAAGAATGGGTCATACTAATGCACTAAAAAAAAAAAAATGGGGGGAGGTTTGCTTTTTGCTTTGTAAACTCTTTCTTCCTCATTTAGCCACTGTAGGTTTTCTTGAATCCCAAGGACCTACGTTTGCATGATCCCTTAGGGCTGCTTTAGCACACCAAAAATAGCAAAAAGCAAAACAACTGTGGTACAGGCTAAAAGCAGACAGGAGTCAACTACACTCCTGTATGATTGGATCTCTGTGTAATCCACTGAGTTTCTGTAGACATTTTTCTTCCCACCACTTTGCAGAATACCTAGTGGTTTAGGTATCATATATAGAACAATATACAAACAGGATGAGATCAATATATATTCATAGCTCCCATACATAGCCAATTGACTAGGTAAGTCAACAGAAAGCAACAGTTCCCATGCTCAGCCATTTTTTTTTTTATATAATAGGGGAAAAAGAGCAACAAAACTACTTGTATGTTTTCTGCTGAAAACATTTTTCTCATTCCCCCTCTATTACACCTTCAGAGAAGGGCTTTTGCTTTGAACAACTGCCCATTTTTAACTTCATCAATGACAAGACAGGAATGGCTGCTGGGAATGAGTCAGTAGGACCCAGTACAGGGCTCTGGTGTTGCCTCTTGCCTGATCTGAGAAGTTACCACAACATTTTCCCTTTAGAGATTTCTAACACTTGGAAACAATATTATCTTATCTTCCCCTTTTGGTGAGACATTTGTCTGTAACTGCCTTCCAGCTCTTGTCATGGTGCCCTTCCCCTCCTCTTTTTCCCATCTGTAGTTCCTCTGCTTTGGTCCAAATGTCCTAATCCGATGACACTGGTGCTGTTATCAGTGATTTGTATGGGATCCAGTACCTCAATTCAAATTTCTCCTTCCTCTTGCATTCCTTGGCTTCCCAATGATTATTTATTCATTTTACACGTTATCTAGTGAACCACTACACTCAGAGTAGTTTTCTGAAACTAAGTAGATTATATAAAAAAAAAATTTATGCATTACACAACCTTTAAATATATTGTCTAAATCATGTTGTTTTGCTTAGGAAAAAATAAATTCTTTACAGTTAAACTACAATACAGATCAGGAACTCTAAACCACCCTTCAAAATAAATGCCACAACAATAGGTAAATATTACAATGTACACTTCTGTGCACCTCTATTACAAATGTTTTGCAGGGCACAGCAAGCCTCACAGAGAAGAGAGCACTAAAATTCAGGGGCTTCTGCCATTAACCAGTTTCACCAAGAAGCTTAGAGTTTTGCTCACAGGTTTTGACACCCTGTCCCCTTTTATCATTATGGTCATAGTACCTAATCAATCAGCCTTCTCAGAAAGCAGAATATAATAATAATTTTAAAAAAACAAACATAGCAGTTATCTGGTAGACAAATTAGAAGTTTATTAAACAAAGACATTACGTTATGTCCAGAGATACGGCCGAAGTCTTTGAAAAGCCCTGTTAGACACAGCTATACCATTCAATATACATAAAGCAAGGTTTTTGACAGACATCAGAATGTCAAATTTCTCCCTTCCCCTCCTACATAAATATTACTTTTTTTTTTTAAGTGAGCCAGTCTCTGTTCCAAAACTAATTAAAATTTAACTCTATATAATTTGGACTTTAAAACAACAACAAAAAAGGTTATAAAGGAAGAGGGAGAAATCTAGACACCTAAAAGATGCAGCTTCCCTACTTCCAGTATTTGCATGCCAGTTTTCAAAGCTGAATCATGAAGACAAAGAGGGAAAGAGGACCAAATCATCAGACCCATAATCTATATGGATCCTAAAATGAGACATCAACTGGCAATACTGCCAGGAAACAGGTGCTGATGAAAAGCAGGTCAGAAAGACTGGGATGTTCTATGTTGACCAAAAGTAGCTGCAGGCTGTTCAAAGCAGCTCTGATTTTCAGCGTCCAGAGGCACTCTTTCTTTAAGTAAAGATAGGAGAGATGGAAAGATAAAAATAAAAATCAAGAATAGAACAAGGTAGCCATGAAGCGGCTAACTAGCTGGGTTCCCACATTTACAATACCCAAAAGAAAGACCACTCAATGAAATCTGCTGTTCACTGGTAGCAAGATGCCAGGGTGAAAAAGCCAAAGCCTTGAGCAGAAATAGGTGTGCAGTTTGGTAAGCAGCTCTTTTGGTGACGGCGTGCTAGCCTCAGCAACAATCACTGTACGGGAACTTGTTCTCATTCCCATGGTAGCCCTTTCAGCTGTGGCAACACGTTCCATGTGGGAGTATGCATTAAGTCAGATAGGAAAAAAGTTGGTAATTTTTAAATACAGCTCATATACCTGAACTAATTTGCTTGATCTAGAAATTTACAGGCTGATAATCAAATGCCTAATCTCGCATCTGTTAAAACAATTGTAACTTATTCTCTTGATCTGGTCTGGTTTGGCCCTGCAAGGGCAATACTGCCAATGTTATTTGACCGAAAGTGCCCCTATCTGTGATGGTCTGTAGGCTTAGTCTCAAAGCTACTCATTTTGAATGCATTTGGGGAGAACAGGGGAGGTTGGTGGCACTGGGGTGTGCTATTACCAAGCTGGAAGTAGTAGCCTGGAAATAGGAGAAATCAAGTGCTAGTCAATGAAAAACAAACTCTCAGAGTAGATGCAAACCTAAAGGCAAAGAGAGAAACCTGGGGACACTTATTACCCTGGCGGGGTCCAATGTACAACACCACAATTTCAGACTTGGCTGAAATTTTATGCTTCTGGCTTCACATCACCAGTACAGAAAGATATTTACTTCCTTTACTGCTCCAGGTCTTGTCTATTACTGATAAATTATTAAAATACAGTCTTCCAAGCTACTAATGCAAGAGCAAAAGGTCAAGAAGCAATAACCCCATACTAGAAAATATGTCCACTTAATGACTACATGTTGCTCATTTATGATTACGCTTTCAGATCTACCAATAGGCCATTCTTAAGCCCCTTAGCATTTATATTAGTTTGGCAATGTATTTCTTCAATCAGCATGTATAATCAACCAAATGAAAACAAGTCAAACATTCTTGTCCAAGCAGCATACCATAATCACCAAAATTATCAGCCACATCTGTAGTCTCTGGCAAGCTATTGCAAATTATTTTAATATGATCTAATTTCCAGTCAAGGAGGATAAAATTGACATGTACATTATCTATTACTGGATTTTTGCCTGGACTGCTTTGCCTAACAGGACAAAATCAGGTCATCCTGTTTTCTCCTTACAAAACACTGGCACAACAAACTTTCTCTTTCAGTTACATGCAACCCTTGCCATGTCCCCAGGCTTACTGAAAAACAGTCCAAGAGTCTCTTCCATAACCTTTTCAAAGGCCAAATTGAGAAGTCAGTGTCTACATCCAGTTTTCTTCCCAGATCTCCTGTAGCTCAAATAGAGAAAGAAAACAATGACTTGGTATGGTTTTGTTTTGGTTTTAAACTGCTGGGGGTCAGGTGAAAGCACAGCCTACATCAGAAACAGCAAGTAACCAGGAGGAGGACATCATACGGGCATGATGTTAAGGAAGAATAAGCAAATGTGGTCATTTCTACACCTGGCAAAGGACACAGGATTTCGAAGAGCAACTTGCTGACACAAGCTCTGAATAAGAGACAGAAAACAACAGTGAGTGGGCTTCAAAAATTAACCAGCTGAAATGACAACATTTCAGTGTAACAAAGTAGTCATGTCTGTACTTCTAGAGATTAAAAAAAAAAATCAGAAGGAAAATTGTGACAGTCTCAACATGAGAGAGATTCTGTGGTTATTGTATCAGCAAAACTTTCACCTTATGTCTATATAGCTTTACAGCTCAGCTGTGCCTGTATATTTTCACAAGAGGAAGGGAGGAGAGAAAAATTTAGTAAAGATTAAATTAGACCTTCATTAATACTACAAAGCTGCTCAAAACTGAGTGACTGCTGAAAAAAAAAAAGTGTGCTGCCAACGTATCCTTTGCAATAACTCACATTCAATTAAAGAAGACGCAACATCACGTTAAGTGTGTAGCACTTCAAAAAAAACCACCAGGGTGGCTAGAAGACTGTTAATACGAAGGACAAATCCTTGCTGGCAATATGTCATTCAAATACCAATAAACCAAAGAGAAGCACAAGCCTGCAATAAGATGCAACAATTTGGCTATAAGCCTGGAGCAAGGGGCCACGTATCAAGAGACATCCTCTCTCCTCCAATTCCCCTGCTCTTTTTGGAGAGAGCGGAGGCTGCGCCAAGGCTAAGCCAGATATACTGTGCATTCCCTGAGATGTACGGCAGCCAAACAACTGGGGGGAACAGCCAAGTCCCCAACTGCACCCCACTCCATTCACAGCAGCCCCCACTGGAAAGAACCAACAGCAACACATGGAACAGCCTCTGCTCCACACCACAGGGATGCTGCAGGGATGCCGTAGCAATGCTGCGGGGAATGCCATGGGGATGGGAAGAGTTGACCACACCGCCACACTGCCCAGACACAGCTGGGCTCAGAGAAAGCAGCTACTCTTCATTTCACCCTTCTGAAAGTGACCAAATGGCTCTAATACAATTTATAAAAAATTTTTTATGTAGAAATGGCTATCAGTATGGCCAGGACTTCAGTCTCTAACCATTGCTGTGTGTTTGTGCACATCCTGACTGCCTGCACTTGATGGGCTAGCCAACGTGTGTTCAACTGAAGATGCAGCAATACTTTCTTCAAAGAAAAACTCAAAACCCCCAAAATGTTTATTTTTCAGATAAATGTAAATTGCACATCCCCAGAAGGGACTAAGACTTTTTATTTCTAAGAGAGTAAAATGACAACTTTTGAAGTTTTAAAATTGCTCTTAGCAGTGGACTATAATAATGCTGTTGGACGTTTTATATGGCTGGCACATCTGCTCAGCCTAATTAAATGCACCTCATAGACAGTAAGAACTTGTACTATTTTCCAATCCATCCTAACTTTAGAAAAAAAAGGTAAATAGAAAGCTAATGTCATCTTGGTATTGTGCTTGCAGAAAATTGCAGGAGCAGCATTGGATATTACCACCCTCCCCATAGATCAGTAAAAATATTGCAACGTGGCAAAACACACAAAGCTTTTTAAAAAACAAGCTCTTCGCAGGCATTTGGCTTAGAACATTATTCTCACACCCTCACTTGTGTGTGTTAAAATGCACCCACCCCCACTGCCCCCNCAACGTTCAAGAACGCAAATGTTATTCCTGAATAATTTAAGGGTTATTTCCCAGCTTTACTCCAAGCCCTCAAGCCACTGGGTGGGTGTAATCTGCCCTAGACTCAACTGTGGCTGTGTACTTTGGCACCGAGTCAAAACAGAGAGGTTATTGTTTGATTTATATGCCAAGAGCCTCTTAGATAAAGGGCTAATGGCAGGCAGATAGATTCAGCCTTTGCATGTGGTGTTTATACAGACCCTTCTTCCCTCTCCCTCCTTTTTGTGTATACTCCAGGAAGGCTGTGTCACATCAAGATCAAGTTAATTAATTAACTCATACTAGCATAATTTGATTGATAAAACAATTGATTCACTAAAGGTCATGGGGAGTGCTGTTGAAACACCAACTTTTCTGCCTCAACAACACTTAAGGTTTTGAGATTTGCATTTTCTACACTGCAAAGAGCAATTTTAAAGCAATAATCACACTACAAAAATTGATGGAAGAGGCTATGAGAAATTAATCTGTCAAAGTACACTGCAAAGTTCAGAAGATATTTCAGTATGAGATACTTGAGCAAAAAATAAATCAAGTCCTACAACAGGAAGGGTCACATAACAGAATCGTCTATATTGTTAGTTCTGTAAACTATTGAACTTTCCCAAAAAGAAAAATAGAGGCCTTGCCTATGTGATATACTTCGCTATTTATTACACCCAAACTAGGAATATTTCCTAGTATGTAAATGTTTATGTACTGTTAAAATACTCCTATAGGGAACATAATCCTATATGATGAAATTATTTCCTAGATGTATAACTTGATAATGAAGTTTGCATAATTAGGTTACTTTTCTGCAAGACACAAATAGCATAGATTTTTAATTTTAAAAAAAATCTTATTCTAAAGATACAGAAGAAAAAAAAATCATTAAAAATAGACTAGATTCTCAACACCCTTTTGCCACCAATGTATTTTAAAACACTTATTTTAAACAGCTGACAGATAAAACAGAAGCTGCCACGCATTTTAAAGGCAGTTCTGAGATAATAGTCAAGGTGTTGCAAATCAGCTTGCAGCCAGCAGAAACAGGAGCTGATGATCAGCCACAAAGTTTTACAATAGATTCTCCTCTGGACTACCCAAAATATTTGTAAGTAATACGTGTTAGAAGTAGCACATTTTTATCAGGAATTTATTGATCAGTCAACTGTATGTTGTTCAATATACAGGTACACTTAGCAAAAAAGTAGAGTATTAATGGGAATAATACAGTAGACTTGTTCATAAAAAGACATGATTTGCCACTAGAACTCAAAAATTCCATATTTTGCCTCCTCGCCTCTGTTTTCACCTTCACATGGATCCCCCTGTGCCAGTAGTACCGACCCAGCATGCAGGATCACTTTGCAAACCAAACAGGGAAGCAGAGAACTTGCTGTGCCAAGTCCTTGACAGCTGGGAGGGACTGCCAGGCAGCTCCACAGGACACAGCCCGAGTTTTCCTTCATTACTGGTTTCACATGCAGCTGACTCAACGTGGCCATAAAACAAACAGGCAGAGCACAGGGGTTACCCTTTGAAAGCTCTGGCTCACAAACGAAGGGTATGCTGTCTAGTGTGCCAGGGGAAACTTGGTTAAAACACAGCAGAAAGCGAGGGGACAGTTAGTATACACAAGTTACTGCATTCAAGCTATTAGATTTAGCTTCATAAAGGCATTCCTACAGATACTGACACTTCAGGACAATGCTGTACCTCCGGTCAAGTTAAGTTTTGCAATCAGTTTCAGATGCAGGATGATGAAACAGGCTGTTAATTACCATTAGGAAAAGAGAAAATAAGATTCACCAGATACAACCAATGACTAAGACCAACAGGAACAGGAAAGTATTCTTCGAATTTTTTACTGAGCATCATGGGAATAAGTTTTGGTTCATCTTACAATGAAGCATATGAAGTATGGGACAGGATTTTCACGGACATAGTAGGGTGTTGGCAAGATGATCTCCAGAGGTCCCTTCCAACCCCTACCATTCTGTGATTCTGTGAAAAGTCTAAAAAATGCTGAGAATACACGAAATCATAAGCTCATTTCAGACAGACAAGAATTGTGAAAGAATTATCTCAAAACAGCTTTTAAAACAACATCGTAATTTTAAATTGCAAAACCGCTATGTTTCATATAAACCATTGTGTTCCAATAAAACCATGACCACTATACTCCAAACCAGGAAGAAATATGCTCCCTGTTATCAGTGGAGCATGGGAGAAATTAAAAACAAACAATTCAGGAGGTTCTTACAACAAAACCAACATGGCAACCCCAAACTGTCCCACAACGGCTCTGTTTTCCTATAGCTCTTTGCTTGGGACTGAATTCCTTTCCCTTCCTTCACAGATAATGGCCAGTAAATCAGACTCTTAAAATTTGACATATTTTTGGTCCCACAGGTGAACTGAATTACAATAAAATTTAAGAATTAATTATTAAAAGGTTTGCAAGGATTCAGTTCACATCAGGAACTCATTAAAAAGAGGGGAAAAAATCCTCCCAACAAAAGTGAATGGTAACAAAGCACTACATTTTGCCACCCCCACCCCTTTTAAAAAACACAACAAAACAAAACAAAAAAACACAACCAAAAAAAGAGAAGTTTAACTTCTCTGGCTTATTCCTATATCTACTTTACAGATGGCCATATTTATAAAATAGAATATGTACACAAGTCTGATGACTGTGGTCAACCACCATCTGAAGCAGGTTCGTCACTTGCCAAACCCACCGTCTTGAGTTTTATCAAACGTTTCCTCAATCCAAGCATCATGTAAACTTGTAAGGACAAGTATCTTAACCACAGTCCTGTTTCATGTTGATCTAAATATAGATTATTTATTTACACACACACATATATATATGTGCTGTGATACACATACACACACACACAAGAAGTTTTTTGGCTTCAGAAGGCCAAAAAGTTTAACATATACTTCAGCATCCATGACGCAGAACAACTTTACTTGCTAATAACCACATACATGAGACAATGCAGCTGCGCACAGAATGATGTAATTGAAAAATAATGCAACTCCACTCATTGCCACTTCCAGTATTGAAGAGTAATAGTGTAAACCAATGACACCAGTGTGCATTAAACCAAAATAGAAAAACAATTCAAGATGGCAGAAAAATAATTTGTTGAGCATATTTTACCATAACAAAAGTCAGCAGAAAAGCATACAGAGACAGAGAGTATCTGAAAAGAAAATTAATTTATAAATACTCTTATTCTATTCTATTTACATAGACTAGTGTGCTAGTTTTGGCTGGGATAGAATTAATTTTCTTCACAGTAGCTAGTATGGGTCTACATTTTGGATTTATGCTGAAAACAGTGCTGATAACACAGGAATGTTTCAGTTACTGCTGAGCAGTGCTTACACAGAGTCAAGGCCTTTTCTGCTCCTCCCCCCACCCTACCAGCGGGTGGGCTGGGGGGGCACAAGGGACTGGGAGGGGACACAGCCGGGACAGCTGACCCAAACTGACCAAAGGGATATTCCATATCATATGGCATCATGCTCAGCATATAAAGCTGGAGGTAGAAGAAGGAAGGGAGGGCTTTTGGAGTGATACCATTTGTCTTCCCAAGTAACCGTTACACGTGATGGAGCCCTGCTTTCCTGGAGATGGCTGAACACCTGTCTGCCCATGGGAAGGAGTGAATTAACTCCTTGTTTTGCTTTGCTTGCACACGCAGCTTTTGCTTTACCTATTAAACTGTCTTTATCTCAACCCACAAGTTTTCCCACTTTCAGTCTTCAGATTTGCTCCCCCATCCTACTGGTGGGGAGCGAGCGAACGGCTGTGTGGGGCTTAGTTGCTGGCTGGGGTTAAACCACAACTAGTAATACAGAATTCCTGTAGCAGCTTAGTATTAGAACGGTTGCTTAGTGAAAAATTTCTTAGAAAACATCCAGAGCTTTTTTTGTAACAAAACTCACTACATATATATATATATATTTGAACTAATATGGTCACATTCAATAAACCTTTAGACAGACAGCATTTCTACAGTGTTTTATCTAATTATAGACAGCCAATACAGCATTTCCCTGTGTTAAAAACAAAACTATACAGTCCAACAAATAGTTTGGGGAGCTATGGGTTATCATCACCTTTGTGTTCTGTTTATTTTAGCTATTCCCAAGATCATTAATATCCACTTGAACCTATAAACTTCAAGGTCAACCAAAGGTGAAACATAAGGAAACTATATAATAGGGAGTATTATGCTGTGAAACATTAAGGCAGTTTCCTTAAACCACACTTTCTTTTCTTCTTTCTTAGTAACAGAAGAGATAAGAAGATAAACTCCATATTAAGCTAGAATTCTTCATTTGGAAGATTTACAGAATGACTAGTAATTTCTTCTCTAAGGTAATTTTAAAATTTACTAACTGTGGCTTTCTAGAAAATGCTCTGTAATCAAAACAAAATAAGTAGAAAAATATTCATCAATATTCCATCATTCCATAGATGGAATAAAAGTATACCCAAAAAACTGTGATATTTCACAAATATCCTACCAGTGCCACAAGCAACATAACCCCCTAACCTAAGTCCTCATCAATTGTTGTTGTTAACCTACAGCAGTGATGTGTTGTATTACATGTATACCGAGAACACACAAAAGCCTTACAGATACAACATGTCTCAAGATCAAGAGGGGTCTGCTTGTAGACCAAACATGAAGCAAATATCTCTGCAACTCCTGGACTAACTTACCTCTCACATAGTTATCCTTCTGCAGATGACCCATGCCAACATTAACAAACCTATATGTGCAGATAAACCAGATCATTTCTATTTGTGACATCAGAGGGAAAATATATATATAAATTGTTGTCCCATACATGTCTGTGGCATCCAAGTGCACTACATCAAAAATGGTGAAATAAACTGAGCAAGCAGAAGAGGCTGACATTGCACAGAGAAACTACTTAGACCGGGACTCTTCATCATCTACAACCCACTCCGTGAAAAAGAGAACTAGTGCTTGATTCCATAACACCTTGTTGTCTGCAAACTACAAAGTTATTAGAACTCTGAACTGGGTTACTGACCAGAACACCAAAACTTCTGTTCACTTTGGAAATTCTAAATATAACACTGTAATACACATATACTGGGAGTCATGTAAGCAAACAGACTTAGCTTTGCAATTTCATATGGCAGCTGATACTGTTACAAGATATTTTCTTCAGCAGCTATCAAATGTTTTGCAGGAAGCAAGTTCCTCTAAACAAGTAAGGCTGCTCCTGTTGAACTATTGGAAGAAGCAATAGCACAAGTGTGAAATGGCTGGCAAAGGACCAGGCTCTCCCAAAATACATTTCCGAAGCCAGCTCTATTCACATTCTACAAAACAGACTGCCAGTGATGTTTCACACGATTATATATGACTACTGTGCAAACTGCAGTATGTTCTTTGTTGTAATGCTAATGCTGGAAGATGTAACACGGAGGCAAGTCTCGAGGAAACAAAGGCACATTTGGGGAAGATAAGGGATGTAGGAAAAGGCACCCACGCAGAGCTGTTGCTGCTCACCAGGCTGAAGCATGAATGAAAGGGAAGCATTAGTCATGAGAACAGCCCTGAAACAGAAGCCTGCCTGGCAGTTGCACCAAGAAACAGATCACCATCTTTACCCAAAGTCCTTTTATGACATTTACTTATCAACTTCAAGAACCTCTATAATCTTGCATGATTATTATCCTGAAACCAAATGCCTCTGGTTGTCTTAAAATATAGGAATTTCAGTGTTTCTCTTTCAAAACTTGGATTATCTCAAAAACTTTACTGAAAGTCAAGTGTACCAATACAACAAGGATTCTGTTAATCTTTTCTAAGGATTATTCTCTTTGATCTACTGCAAGTGTACTTACCAAACACAAGGTTTGATCATTTTAACCCTTTCTGCTGACACCCTAAGCAGATGGACCTGGCAGATTATTGAGAGAGAAGAGCAAGCAAGACGCATCTCAGGAAGGTAGGACTAGTATTGACACAGGCTGACTAATGTTTAGGTCTTACTAATCCTTGAAGTATTAAATCCCACTAAGCTCCATCTTGTACGCAGACATGATTTTGAACACGTTCTGTGCAAAGAGAAAAGCAGATTAACTATCAACTGGTCAAAGAGTTCTAGCTAGATGTGGTCAACACGCCTCAAAACATTTTAACTCTATCCTTCCTCTAACCCCTATCTGTTCCTTTTGTAATTATGTTATTTAACAATACATAATAAATACTACTATCATTTTCATCCATTAACCAGCTGGTAGGGCTCCCTCTCTTCTGCAATAGCTTCACACCAGCCATCTCTGCAGAAAAGCCTTTATCACAAGCCACATTTAGCTACTCAAAACTTCCCCATTATTCAAAGAGTAATACTAAAGGAGCACTTAAACAATTATGGTGGCACTGGGGCACTCAGTAGATAACTATGCATCATACTTGGACTTGCAAAACCAAGTTTCAGTTCCAAATACAGGGTGGTGGTATCACTTCCTGCCAGGTATTCGGGACTAAGCTCCTCTGCATTGACTCAGCGTGGGACCAGACCTAGGAGTGCTCTAGGAGTGCTCCTGCCCCCGCTCCCCAGTAATACATTCTTTGGAAGTCTTCAGAGATTTCTCAAAGAGGCTCTCGCAGAAGGGTAAGATGCATAGCCTGTAATAGCATGTGAAGTCATTGTCACGTTGAGTTTTAAAAAAAAAAAAAAAAAGGAAAGAAAGAAAGGAAAAAAAGGTTATTCCAGCTGTCCACCATCATTCAAAAGCAGAAGCAGTACCTGATCTTTAGACCCCAGAGCAACAATTAAAGGCAGGCTGATCCAAACAACCAACCAAGCACACTAAAGCAATTGGAGGACTGCCAGAAACAAAACAACTGACCATCCAGATGAATTCTGAAGCCAGTTGCTTCCTTCAAGACAAACAAAAGAAAAATTACTGAAAAGTGAAATTCTTTCCGTTGGAAGTAGAATTGCTTATTGCGACCTGACCCACCCCGTTTTACAATTAGCAGATCTGGATATACAGTACTTTACAAGGTAAAGGGAAGGCTTGATGCTGAAAGGCTTCCCAGATATGCCACAACCCTCTTGGTCACTGTAATAAAGCAGACCTTAATCATTCCAGCATTACCCCAAAATTCACTCTTGCTCCTCTAACAGTGGCCAAACTCTGCAGGGGCAAAGGAAAAAAAAGTGCACACAAATAATTTCTTTAAAAACTTTCTAATATTCATAACAATCATTTAGTCCTGTCTGAGTCTCAACTGGCTGCCTTTTAGTCCAACAAAATGGTTCTGCAAAATGTTTCATTCCTACAAGCTGCAGGACAGCTTATGCAGAATGCCAGACCAAGTTACTGTATGAATCAAGTTAATTGAAAGCTTCTGAGCAGGATTTTGTACACTACAAGGTATATCAAAACTCTTGCCAAGCAGCTCTTTAAAACGTGTATATTAAAGAGTTACTTGTCAGGGATTTTAATTTAGTTTTTGGACAAAGCAAATGAATTATGCTAAAAATAAAGTCTGATCCTTACAACATATGTATTACTTGGGAATACTACATGTAACATAATAGGTTACTTTAGAGCATTCTGTTCTGTGTTTTAAAGCTATTGCATAAGGTTATTTTAATAAAAATTATTCCAGTGAAAGAACAGTTAGTAATGAGGTGCTGACAATTGAATCTACATTCAGGGATTGCAGTGGAGTGCCAAGTCCACTTTTACAGATGCACTGGTTAGTTATCCAATAGATGTCCTCAAGGCATGTAAAACCAATATATTTTGGGTCACTTTTGGCAGCAGAGATATATGAGACAAGTGAAAACATTTACCAAGAACACATCTGAAGTGTGTTTTTCTTATTAGAGAAATGTAAGAAAATAAACCCAGATACCATGGAATGCCAGGAATTCCCTCTCATCAATGTTTTTGATTTACAAGGACACTTTTTGGTAGTCTCCTTTGACCTCCCTCCCTCATTTGCTGGCCTAAAGCCTTGAGTTACTGATGCAACCTCTTGACTAGTCCATTTTGAGGGCTTAATGTGCAGGAATATGTCTTCATCACAGAAGGAAAGACAATCCTTTCCATAAGCGACTCAGTTACAACAAAAATCATTGCTCATTAAGTCTTATGGTATAGAGTAGTTAAAACATTCAAAGATACCCTCTTTATGAGTTGAGAACAAGTATTCAAGTAGAGACTTGGAGACCCAAAATAAATAGTAAAAAAATAACCTGAAGCAGACCTTACATCTTAAAGACGTGTTGTTTGAATACGCAGAGCCAGATTCTCTGCTAGCATATTGGTAAAAGCAAACTTGGATCAACTTGAGGGCTTGGCCCTGCATATCTTCCTTATTCTCCTCTCTTACTTCAAAGTAGCATATTTGTCATAGTTTCAGTGCAAACCTAGAGCCCTAGCTTCTTCAGATCTCATGCGAACCTAATATGGCCAATTCTAGCCTTCAAAACCAAACTAACAGCTATTCAGAAAGAATAAAGCTCCAGCCTTTCTTTTTTATAACCATTTCCATATTCTGGTTGATCTGTCATAGAGAACAAGATAAGGACTTCTGTCTACATTGCATGTATTTACCCCATGTTCTGGATATCTTCTCAAAACTCCTCCCTGATATACTTCTGCCTACCACAGAATGAGTAAGGAGAACAGAATTTTGTCCTAATCCAAAATCTCTGGATTTTCAGTGGCTTTTTGTAGTCATTCAACATTAATGCTGCATACTCCTCCTAAAAAGGGCTTGTATAAGTAGTATGTCGGGTGCTGTCTAATTCCTTCCCTCTTTTACAATCCCTCCTTACCATCAAAACCAAGCGTATCACTGATGGTATTTTCCGACCTGTGCAAAGTGTTTGAAGCCATATTCCCCTGTCATTAATAAGACCTGCAGCTTCTTCTGTTGAGGTTTATTTCCTTTTTCTAAGGGGTAACTGGAGCTCAGCATCCACATGCAGCATACACATTGAGTGTGTTCCGCGGCTGTTTCCAGTGACTGAAAATGGCTCAGTATGGATTTCTTCTTCTGGTTGCTTATTTAAATAAGCAGTATAGATGTGGAGAGATTTAGGTAAGGTCATAAAACTTTTCTCTCCCACAGCGAATGGGAATCTTTCCCAGTTGAAGATCATTTTAGAAAATACATTCACAATCTATGGAAATTAAGTGGTACTTTGTGTAGCACAGTCGTCCAGAGCCTGCAAAAGGACCATTTCTGGGTCGCAGTTCATCAGGGTATAAAAACTGGCTTTGGTCAATTTTCACAACCACTTATGAAACTGTGAGCAGCTATAAAGCAGCAAAACCCATTTCAGCATCTCTTTGCTACGTATCATGAAAATAAGATACACTGAAGCTATTAGGCATTATGAATTAGAATCCAAAGACCTGCCATCTAAATAACAGAAGCCATGCTAAATAGCAGAAGAGGAGGCTGGATTTTTGGATCAATTATTAAAAAAAAAATTCAAATCAATAGTTGTGTAAGTATTTATCTGTGTAAAAACAAATAAGTATTTCTCTGCCCACAGATTCTGTCTACTTTCCAGAGTAAAAGCATCTTTAAGCTCTGCCAGGTAAATAGCTCACTTCACATAAATTTTAGCCTGTGTAAGCTTTGATTCCTGTTTCATATAAAGTTTGGAATCATGAGAGACTCTCAACCATATTGTCAAAAGTATAAACCAAACCTGTTGCCAACAGATAATACCATTTCCTTCCCAAACATTGATTCCTCATCAGAATGAGAAGCTGTCGTTTGTTCTTCTCATCAGCCTCCTATGGCTTTTTCTCCACTGTAAGATACAGCAGGCTTACTTTATAGTACAAGCACGGTAAACTAAAACACTCCTCCAGGTCACTCAGTCACTCTCTGTTCTGGCACTATGGTTGAACAGCAAACAAGTAATTCTGCAGTATGTAATAAGGCCAATACATATCACTGCATTTTAAAACCTCATTGCTGAGGTCATTCAGGAGGCAAACTTGAAGGCAGTTGGCCAAGCAGAGTGAGAGCTAGTCTTAGAAAAATCTCACAATGTCAGCCAAAGCAACAGTTACCAGAAGATTGTACTATAACACAAGAAAGATTGAAGCTCACTTTGGAGATTCATAAAGTCTACTTAAACAGACACAGTCTTCCTACTGCTATTGAACTCTGAATACATCTGCAGGAAAATGCACTGTGGCCACACCAAGAGAAAAGCACTTTGCAAACTTAGAGAGGGGAAAAAAGAAACTCACAAAATTCACAAACAGAAGCATTAAGGTAACAAGAAAGGGATGTCAGTTTTAAAAGAAAAGCTGCAGACAGCCAAAAAAACACCAACCCTAAGCAACATAAATATCTTCCCTTTCTCTCCTGACTGCAGACAGCAGTAGTTACTCTTTATGATAGTTAATCAGAAAGACATTTGTCCTTCTTTACACCTTGCAAAGAATGCACCTGCAGAACAGAGAGCAATGCTAACGAGGAAACAGTCAGAAGATAAACTAGCTGAGGGATTGTACTCACTGAATTTCTGTACCGACATTATGTTACTCTACTGTGCTAACCAGCTGAAGATACAAGTACCGGTCCGAGACCTGTTGATGGCTGGACAACATCTGGGGAACACTCAAATTTATTGTGCGTTTCCATGGGCAAAGGAAAAAGTCAGAAACCTGGGACATAATGACAGTACTCAAATAGAGATTATATTGAGAATAATATAAATACAGGGAGTCCTTCTCCCAAAGAACTAAAAATATGTCTTCAAAAAATTAAGCATGATGGGTTCTGGCTTTTGCCATTTTCAACTAGCAGATTCTACAGGTGACAGCATCTTGAACCTCTTGATCCTTGCACTCTGGGGATTTCTATGGAAGTGTCAGAGGGCCCAGGAAAAAAACCTGAATTCTGGCTGAAAACTTCCATTAGTAAGCCTGGGTAGCCCAAACAAACAGGGCACTTAGAGGTCCTCAAAGCACAAGGAACAAAATCTTGAGCAGTCCAACTTCCCACAACCCCCAGAAGTACTTTTCAGGGGCTGAGAGGCACAGATAAGGAAGAACTGCCCAGCTGATGCTGAGAGCTTGTCAGCCCAATTAATTCTTTATCTCAAGGAAAATAAGCTTCAAGCTTCCTCTTATCTAGAAGACAACTTCTAAGGCTTCTGAGGCCCATCATAACAGGCAATTAAAAAAAAAAAACACAAAAAAACAAAAACAAAACAAAAACAAAACAAAAAAAACAATAACGAAAAAAAAACATGGCACCTATTAGGCAAGAACCTGGTCAGGTGAAGAACCCTCAGGCGATTCCTCCACCGGTTACTTCAACAAACCCATTACTGCAGCAAACCGGGGTTTGGCAGAGCAGCAGTGAGGTCTTCTAGCAATGCTGTATGTTACACAGTGCAGGCAAGCCAGAGGTCTTGACCTTTTCCCAGAATTTTCCACCCTCGGCACATCCCTCTCACCCCTTCCTTTTTTCCATTTCAAGGAGGTCCCATGTTGAAAGGATCTGGGCAAAAATACACATTTATTGTAAGATATAATAAATCTTATCAGCTTGTTCATCTTATCCTGTGGCAACAGCCAATTATGTTCATTTGATTCAGGCTGGTTTGAAATTGAGCAGAAAGCATCTCCTGGAAAGCTTGTCTTGACTGACAAACCCCAGAAGCTGATGCAGCCGGGGCTGTTATTCCCAACATGAAGATGCCTTGAGAAATTTCAAACAATAAGGAAACTCTGAATAGGCCTCAATTCAGGACTATGCTCTGAGCCCCATAAGAGCAAAATAAAGTGGTGAGCAGGAAGACTGCCAGTCCAGGAACATGGTGGCGGTGGGGGATGTTGTGTTTGAGCCATCCCTACTGCCTGATCCACTGCTTAGAGAAACATCTCCTGGCTGGATTGCTGAAAAGTCAAAAGGTATCAACAGAAAAAACCCTGTAAAGCCCAGTTCATCTCCCTGAAAATGGACCTCAGTGGCACAGCATGAGTCCTAGAAGCACAGGGGTAGGCTATAATTTCTTCTGTCACTGGTGAAGGAAAATTTTGGCAGGGGGTGGTTAATGCAATGTGATGTCTGCTTTTCGTAAATCCTGCAGTTAAGATCTCCTTTTCTCCATAAAATTGCTGCTTACCTTGTTCAGAAAGGCAGATAGGTAAAGAGTGGACATGGGTGGTGACTTTGTTGTTGCTGGTTGGGGATTTTTTGTCTTGCGGGTGTTAAGTATCAGTTTAAAGCAATCCTCAAGAGCAGAGCTCAGCAGGGCAGTGCAGCAGAGGCAGGAGGCCGGGTCCCAGGAGAGCAGGAGTGTGCAGCTCCCAGCAGGGGGAAGCGTCCAGCAGCAGAAAAGCAGGGACAGGCAGGGAGCCCTGCACAGGCAGGGAGCGCCAGCAGCACCCTGCTGCTGCTGAACCGCCAACAATGTACCAGAGCAGATCCAAAAGTGGATTACAGTGTGCAGCTCTCTCTCTCTCCGTCTGTAAGAGGCTTGCCATCCATTGTTTTGGTTTACCCTTACTCCTCTGCAAGACTCTCAGTGGATATGAAGCAATATAGTTGTGTCATCTGGATTTTCTTACTGTAGTATTAATGTTTCCTCTTTAATATTAACATTCCAGAAAGGAAAAATACTCTAATTTATGCCATAAATTCCCAGCTTATTCAAGAAAAACACTGTCCTAAATTACCTTCTTATTACAAGCTTTTATAAACTTATGCATGCAAAAAAGTTGTGGGTTTTTTTTAATTAATATCTACAGCTGGCATAAAAGAAATATTTTAAAAATAAAATTGAAAGTACCACAAAGATCCAAGAACCATCTCCCAAAGCATAGTTTGTAATTAATTCAGTGTTAAGACAGACATCACTCTGATATCCTTCAGATGCTTGTTCCCCAGTTAAAAAGTGGAAAAAAACTCATCAAGAAAATAGAATCAATCATTCAAAAAAAGTTGACTACCTAGCTTACAAGGAGACTTCAGCCTCCTTTCCAGTTTTAATTCTTGCTGCTCTTTTCTTTGCCATACAAGCACAAATAATATTCCCTTTTAAATTCATCACATCATACATGTGATTGTTCAAAGAATACTTCAGTGGTGTGTTTTACAGAGATCATTGGAACTGCTGTTCCATCAGCTCACAGGAAAGGGGGCCAGGGGAATACAACTCAAAACAGTCCCCTCTTCCCAGTGCAACAAAGCCCTCCTACAAAGGTCTGCACATAGGAGTGGGAAGGGCACAGTACCCAAGAAAGGACAAATGGAGATACTCCTGCCTTTGTCCTGACACCTTAACTCCCCATAGAGTCCATTGCAACATTATTTGTACCCTCCCAAAGATGAGAACCCCTACGATTTCCTACCATGTGGTCTGCATGTATCCTGAGAAATTCCGTTTTACTCATTTAAAAAACAAGTTCCTTGGACAAGGAGTAGGAGGGGAAACAAGAGTAGAAAGAAAAGAAATGAAGTGACCTGTCCAAGATCACGCTGCAAGCTGACGGTAAAGCCAGGACTGGAGTACAAGTCCCCTCGCCTCAAGGCCTTCCTCTACGCTCAGGGTTGTCCAAGTATCACCAGTACCAGCAGAGCACCATCATCACATCACACACAAGAGCAAAGGTGCAGCTTGAATGGGGCTTTCTTCTCCATCCAAACTGTAACAGTTTTAGCACTTGTAAACAAAAGTACTAATCAGTCCAAGATAGGAATTAACAAACTCAGAACTAAGAAGGATTGGGAGAAGTATGGATTTTCAACAGCCATTAGCATAAGACCTTGAAATTTTACTATTTCGTCTTCACAAGTGTTCTAATTTCTAACCAGCTCCCTTTCTCCACACCCCAGCATACCTCTCCTTCTACCTCTCAGACAAAGACTTTGCGAGTGCCACGTTTCAAACATCTGGCCTGCATATCAATGTTTTCTGTGTCACACCCATCAACAAGATCACCTCATTCTGAACTTGTTATTTTTCCCCCAATGCAAATTCAGACGATTTAGTGGCTCCATCTGCTTTGTCAGAAGTGCCCAGACACCTTATATTGCTCACTGAATTGCTTTAGGCGTAGCAGCCCAAACATGAAGTATGTTACGTTATAGTTTTGCATCTTTATGGAAAAAATGCTTGCTGTAAGAACCCAATGGTTCTTATATTTTATATTACATTAGATACATACATATTTTAAATAAAAATCTGGTATTTTTCTGAGATTTTAACATCACATGGAATTCCAAGAAGCTTGCAAACTCCAAAGACTCCAAACTCCAAGAAAAGGAAGCAAGAGTAGAAAAACAGGCAAGGAATCTATTCAGCAAGTTTTTGAAATGTGCATAAACGAATTAAGTATTCAGTTTATTCAGCAAAATGCAAGAGCACATCAAAAGTGTTCCTGGGTAATAAAGGACCAGATTAAAAAAGGAGCAAACATACGTATTTCTTTAGTTGCCCACAGTTCAGTATCACATAACTCTTTACTTCTTGTTCTCACACACCACAGACCTGTGGCCAGGATGCAGGCATCTGAACCCTGACACCTCAGCTCCCCGCTTGCAAGAGGTGGAAAACAGCACAATATAAACCTCCATGGAGATAAACCCACTACTGACAGCAGGATGCTCTCACGAGATAAAATACCAGTCTTAAAAATACAAAATAGATGCTTTGAGAAACAAAGTGGCCAAAATGTTTTCAAATGGACATGATGGATGGCTCACAAACACAGAGAGCTTGATGTTCATCCAAACAGACAACTCCTAGAAGCCACTGTGTCTATGCTTAAAATCAAAAGCTGAAATTGTTAGAAATTGCTCCAAAACCAGTGTGGGTTATCAAAATACAAAGACCAGCATGAGAGCTGCAATCAGTATAATTTTTTTAAATTACCCCTGCCATTAAGCTTTCACTACAATTTCCACTTTATTATGCATCATTTGTTTGGAAGGACAGGGTGGCTATCATATTTTTTAATCAGAAACTAACAGTTCTGATCCAGAGTGGCTGTCCTTAGTTTTATGTCTATAAACTGTTTAATTATTTATATATATATATCCATCTGTACATAAAATTGAATAAAAATTTTTGACACAGTTCTCAAAGAGCATAACTTAACTAACATTCACACTGGAGCAGCAATACGTCAGTGACTTCAATAGGACAAACAATTATCTGAAAGACTTTTGAGGCTACTAATAATAATAAAATTAAGAACTCCAGAATAGGGTTTTTTTAAAAAGAAATTCCCTTCCTCACAATGAGAGAACCTTCAAAGTACAGTAACTTAAGCAGCATATGGCATTTACATTTTCATCTAAATCTTTAAAGAAGCCCATTATTTCCTTAGATTTGAGAAAAGAACCCTGCTTTATTTCACCACACCAGACATAAATTATTCATTAATTCTGTTTGCTAACTCTGTAACTGAGCCCAGATGTTTCTGCTGGAGAGGCATTCCATCAGAAAAGTTAAATATAGCAAGCTGTGTGCAGGGAGCAGACCTCTCTCTCCCTCTCCCCCCACCACATCATGCTCAAATATTACTTGAGAGAAAATAATGAAAACATTTGAAAAATATTCTGACTATGTGAGTCTGTGAAACACCACAGCCTGATCACAAAATTTCACATAGAAGTGCCCACACACATTCTACTTGGTTGTAACTGAAGTTACTGGTCCCGTCTCTGGGAAAGGTGCTGGCACTTTCACTTGCCAGAGTAAATGGAAAATTTACAAGCAGAGAACACTCCTTGCCATGGTTCATTTACAAATATAAATCAAGGCTTAAGTTTTCAATTACAAGAAACACTTCCGAGCTGGCTACCAATGGCAATAACCATGTTGATGAAGACCTGAGAGCATCATAAGGAATTTCTTACAGAATTGACACAGAAACTCACTGGTGGGAACTTTAAATCCATGTCAGTGCTCCAGAAGAACTTCAACCATTTTACACTGGCAAAGATGATTAACGCTGACGTTTATAATCCAACACCAGGAACACAGTCCTGCCGAACAGAGTGGAAGCTATGACCTTCAGCCACCTGTTCAGACACTGTTATGGTTTCTACTGCTCTTTAGCAATTGTCTTAAGCTTGTTTGGAAATGCCTGTTTTAAGTTAGAAACTATTCCTAATCATTACATAGTTGGAAAAAAAGTGAAAGATGCAGGGCTGACCATCACAGAGCTGCATTCTTTGAAGTACGGAAACTATTCTCAGGCACGCAACACTTCTTCAGTTGTGAACAACGATCACAGGAAAGGTTTTGAGAGGTCATCTAGTCCCTTTGCTCTGCTCCAAGGCAAGATCAATCCTATTTAAACCATTATTTTCCTAATCTGTTCTTAAAAATTTCCAGAGTACCAGATTCTATAAGATGACTTTGCAGATGGAAGGTATTTTGGAGAAGCCATTACAGACTGGTGTGGTAATGACACCACTGCCCTGGCACCAGGCATCAGCTGCTGTCATCCAATTTTACTGCACTTACAGAGTAGCAGCTGAACACCTTGTAGCCAAATCCTGTTGATCTTTAGCCAACTGTGTCCAAGCAGACTTTGCAAAATATGTCAAGTCTAACTGTACTGTTAACAGAGGCACCTTCCCACTAACTAGCAAATAGGCAAACAAACGTTGGTATATATACTATTAGCCACCTTAGAATACAATAAAACTGTGCAGGCTATTCCTAAAAATGTGACTGTAGAGAAGACTAAAGTCATAATTTTAGCATGTAAAGGCATACTAACACTAGCTTTAGCCTCCCCAATGTCAATAATGTTAGGAATAATGACACAGCAGCACAGGCCAACAATCTTAGGGCAATTAATCTTTTTTTTTTTTCCCCTAGTCCATGCTGCCAGAAATTTTCTTTATTTCTGGTAGCTACTCAAAGTTAGAACAAACAACAGCTACCATGGCATATCTACCGTGGGCAATGACCTCTTCATTTTGCTGTGTAGACAGATCTTAAGGACATCTCACTTCTACTTCAGAGACCAGCTGAAAAATCAGCCAGTGAGAAGAAAACCAGAATAAATTTTAAGTTAGTCACCCCGGCAGCAACTTACAATTGAGTCCACCTATGACGAAATGTTTCCTCTCCAACTCCTAAGGAAGAAGAGAATTATGCAACATGAAACCTAGAAACTGGTCCCAGCTACAGCACATGTGGGAGATGGAAGATGACAAAGGATCTGGAGGCTCTCAGAAAATGAGGACCATATGTTGGAACAGTGGAAAGTCTTCTATGAAGTCTTCAGGGGGGAAGAAGAGGGAGTAGAGCACAGGTGTGAAGTACCAAAAGGAGTCAAAATAGAAGAATAGACTCTATATTAGATAGCCCATCTTTAAAAACCTTTTTCTAATACATGGAAGGAACATTACAGCAAAAGAGAAAGAACTTTCAATCTCCTTTGCACTGCATGAATTTTTAGAGCAATGCTGAGCAAAATTTTTTTTTGTGGAGTGAAACCAGCACCTGGTGTATCTCCTGGTTTATGCATAGTAACAGAAGCTGCAGGAAAGTTTCAGTTCAGACAACTAAATTTAGAAAGTGAAACATCAAATCTGATGCACTTTACAAGCACTGTCTTAGCTGCAAATTATACACAGCTAAGTACAATTGTTCAAAGTTCAAGTTGTCCTTGTTTAAGCAAAAACCAGACCCTCATGAAGCTGTCTGTGTACCTAAATTTGTGCCTAATTATCTTTCTCCACAGGTACTGTGTTTGAAAACAGGGAAAAAACCTTAAGTTAACAGGTACTCTAACAAGAACTCAGCGTGCAGCTCACTTTATAAAAAGAGGCTTATGGGGAAAAAAAGCCACACTTAAGACCTACCTGTTTGTATGACCTGTAAGTTAGGCAGAAAAAGAAATATCACAAGGAAGAATTTTTGGCGTTTGCTGATTTCTATTACAGTAATCTACAGCAATTTAAACAATCCAAATCTAAAAAGGTCCTGGGAATCTCCCACTTTTGGGAATCTTATCTGGCCTGCACACTTAATGCACACATACAAACTGATTATATTCCAGCAGAATTAGGACCAGATGGGGTTTTGCTGTAAGCTTGATTTTATTTTTTTTTTTTTACGAAAAGACTTGCTCTCTGTTCCTTTCTTTT
>VZTV01034709.1:11981-42426 GCA_013400875.1 Anhinga rufa
GCTCAGCAGTAATTAATGGTTTAATTAACACTCACGACATCCAATTCCCATTGCTTTGCATGAACAGCCTCCACTGCTGGGGCCTCGCTGCAAACTCTCTGGTAACTGGGGGTGGAAAGGGTTAGCTGGGGAGCTGGCGGGAGCTGCCGGCTGGAGGCCGCCCATCTGGCCGCGATTTCATCTGAAGCTGGAAACTTCTCCTCCTCCCAAGCAGCAGCAGGGTTTCCAACACGTTTCACAGCCTGCTTTGCTTTTGCATGGGCTTGTTTATGGTGCGGCGGCTTTTACGGCTGAGGGAAGAAATTGGGCGCCATGAGCACGCGTGCTACGCACAGCCCTCGTTATTTACTCTTAACAATTTTCCAGTATTTTAACACCAGTCCCCAAGAAATTTTACTTGTCCCAAGGAGAATAGCTGCTTGTAACCGGTTGCTAATTACAAGTATGAATGTCAATTAATTCATTTAGCTAATTATCCACTCTCTGAGCATCACGCACCAAAGAACTGTAAAAGACGGGCATATGGTGATGGATTGGAAGGAAGAAGCTGGCGCCTGCACGTGCTCGCTGGGCGGCCGGGGCCGGGCGCGCGCTCGCAGGGTGTGCCGGTGCGCCGGGGTGAGGGGACACAGGCAGCACGAGAGCTGGGGGAATATGGCTGCTGCAAGCTGTAATTACAGCATTATGCTAATTGAGCCTGGAAAACATCAACCCTCTCCTCACAACTTTTGTTTGGAGGCTTGAGTGCGGGTCAAGCATCTAAAGCGTTTCTAATTGCGCTGCTCCCTCCGACATGAAGCGGGGGGAAGAATAATTTTTCCTGCATCGAGCAAACCTTTTGATCATAATCGCTGGTTGCAGAAACAAACAGTCCTAAGGAGGGAGGAGAGATCCCTGACGAGCTTCCTGGCGAGAGGCCTCCATGCTAAAGGTGGGGAGATCCACCGGAGGATGCTTGTTGCAATCTGGCTCACAGGGCACCTGGGCTGCTGCAAGTGGGTAGAAAACTGTCTTGGTGAAAAGTAGTCTTATTTACTGTCCCAAAAAAGGGAAATGTTTTAAAGGAAATGGTATGTTCTGAAATGATCAGAGTTAATTCCATCTGCCTGTGCCAAGTTACCTGTAAGGCATGGAAGAGGTCGTGGGGGGAAAGCAGAGTGGACGCCCCTGCCCCACTCTCAGAAAGCTGATGAAGAATTGCAGATTTTATACTAGCGGCTGAGCAGCGAATGCTCAGTGGGATTAAAGTCCTCGGTCAAAGCAGGGCAACAATCTTCTTCCAGAGGGAATCTCCATCACGGCACTTGGATCAATCACCCGGTGAGGTGCTGCCTCCTCCGTCCCCCAAAGGCTCCTAACCCTTGGTGGGCGAGCATCACCCCAGGCTGGGCCACCAGCTCCATCCCTGCCCACTTTGCTGAGGTGCCGAGCTGTCCCACCTCACCTGCACCCGGGTCTAGAATTTTGATGACCATTTCCCACGTTGAGCCTAAAATTTCGGTGGCTGAGACCCCAGCACTGCAGGGGCAGCACCCACCGCATCAGATACTGATGCTTGGTGCCCGCCACGAGTGTTTGCTCTGTTCCAGAGCTTTGTTATTCGTATTTACCAAAAAAGTGAGGCCTTATTTCCTGTTGAATTTGTTTAATTATTTCACCGCTGGATTTCCAATGGCAATGCTTGTGCTGCCTGTGCCTGTGAGGAGCTTTGATCAAACTCTTGTACGTCGATTACCAAGATTCACTGCTAAAAGTGTGTAAATAAAATACAAATAGAATAACATCTCCCAAAAGCCCCCAATAGGCTGTATTGTTAATGCGGTGACATGGTAATTTGCATTTTATTTCCCTGTTATAAAAAAACAAAGGCTTTTATTATAAGCCCTGTTAGAGGTACTTCAAAGGCAGCAGGGCCATTCGGCTGCGTGGATTGGAGCGGCTCTGGAGAAGTTTGCAGAGGCTTCCCTGGCCAGCTAGCCTGGTGTCCATGCCTGCGGCTCTGGGGAAAAAACAAATATTTTCAGGCAAGTTTAACTGTGATGGGGAAGAGCCTGGCGCTGATGCGGTGCCCTTGGTACCAAGGGGGACTGGGGGAGGCAGCCGGGCACCCCATGCCCCTCGCTGAGGTGATGGGGGGAGAAGAGGAGGTGATGTGTGGGGCTGGGGAGGGGACCCGGGACCCCACCTCAGGGGCTGCTCGCTGGGGAGCGATGGGAGGAAACCAGCAGCGCCCAGCTCAGCAGAGCTGTTGGCGGCATGACAGCGCCTTCCGCCACGCTCCCCGGCTCTGCCACTGGCCCGGTGCATTTGCTCCTGCGGCGGAACATCAGCTCCAGTCGGCAAGCCTCTGGAGCGCCGGCCATTTTCCAGACAAGAGCAGATTTGCCAAGTGCTACCTTAAGAAAAGTTATGCGTGACTATATTTAAGGAAGCAGGGGGTGTGCGCTGGCCCTGTCCCAGGGCCCTGCGCCAGCCTTGGCCTCGACGCCAGCGCCCGGCGCTGGCCATGCACGCAGGTGTCTGGACGCTTCTCCTCTGAGCCACCCATCGCCTCATCGCCGCCTGCAAATGCTCAGCTTCTTCTGGCTGAGGTGAGGGCCAGCGGGGGGCTGGGGACGATGGGGACAAGGTGGGGGGACCCCGGGGCTGGGTGAGCTGGAGCCAGCGTCCGGCACTGATGCAGAGGCTTCCCCGCACCCAGTGGTGGAGCGGTGGCTTGTCCTGGCTTGCGTCGGTGCTGGGCAGCTCTGCCGGGGGTGAAAGCGCCTTGTGCCCCCCTGCTTGCCTGGGTGGTGCCCTCTTGCCGTTGGGGTTTGCTGTGAGCCATGCTGCAGCTCCATCGTGGTTGGCACCAGCGGCTCACAGGGGGCTGTGGCACCCTCCGGCTGCAACGGGGGCACCCGGTGAGAGCTGGTAACATCACCCCCCCGGGGCTTTCTGGGTGTGCCGGGAGGGATGCTGGGGGGGGCTTGTCTTGAATCAGCCTTTTTTCACTTAAAAGGGTATTCAGATATTTGGGAAGTGTGGGCACAGGGCTGCTGGGAATGCAGGCATCATGCAGGCAGAGAGATGCACTGGGGCTGGCTGAGGCAGCATGGGTGGCCAGATGGGGTGGGTGGCATGATGCTGTGGTGGCCTCTGCCCTGGTGGCCTCGACTGAGGTGGTCTTGACCAAGGTGGTCTCAACCATGGTGACTACCATGCTGCACCATCGTGGTCTCCACTGTGGTGTTCTAGGCTTTGGTGGTCTCAACTTGGTGGGCTTGACTGTGGTGGTCTTGACCTTGGTGGTCTGGATGCTACAGCAGTCTCCTCCCTGGGGAAGCCGTGGGAGGCAGGGCAAAGGTGCCTGGGCTGGGTGGTGCTGTTGTTTCACACTTGTGAATTTTGGCCCCGTCGGTGTTTGCAGCCCTAACAGGGTGAAGTACGGCTTTGCTCTGCCCCTGGGCTGGAGGCAGCAGTGCCAGGGGACCTTTGTCCCCCGGGACACTCCCTGGGGCGACTTTGCCCCCGTGCCGGCAAACTGATTCCAGCCTTCCTGGGAGCCTCCTGGGAGCTGCAGAGAGCGGCTGGGCAGGGGCATGGATGGGGCTGGGGTTTGCAGGCACAGGCAGGGCTGGGGATGCTTCACCCAGCATTGAACTCAGTGGTGGAGAGGGATGCGAGAGAGCTGGAGGGGTCCCCGCTGTGCTCACCCTGAGCGAAGGTTTCTGGCGCCAGTAGGTGTAAAACCAGTGGCCCCTTGCGAAGGGGACTGTCCTCGTGGCCCCCTGCTGACTTTGGCCCTTGGTTTGCACTTTCCTGGCCCCATGCCTTGCTTTGCTCCATGAAACTCTAGGGAAAGCATGACGCGTGGTCCCAAAAATACTGCTCCCAGGGCACCCTGGCCTTTCTTCTGGTCCTCCTGAGACCTGCCACAGGGAAGCTGCTACATCTCCTCGCCAGCTGTGCCATGACCCAGCGATTTGGTCCCTCTCATCCCAGCAGGGCCACCACCCTGATGGCCCCACAAAGGAGCCGGCACCCCATACCCCACACCTGAGCAAGTGCTGCAAGTCTTGTCCTGGGCACCCTGTTCCATCCCTGCGGGCATGGGGTGATGGAGCTGAGCTGGGCTGGTCATCTCTTCCGTCACTCGCCAGTGAGGGTCCCGCTGGAGGGGACATCTCCCCTTGTGCAAGGCCTGCCCATCCTGTCCCCAGGCACTGAGGCTTTGCCGATGCTGGCAGTGGGACTTGTGAGCCAGGTCTTGGAGGAAGGAGAGCCCTTGCTGCCCCGTCGAGATGGCAGAATTTCCCAAAGTAGGTCAGGTTAATTTTTTAATGCGTGCAGATTTGCTTGTTACCATGGATATTGCTCCATTACACCGATAATCCCCCATGAGAACTTCATTGTCGCCACTTTCCTCCCTTCCTTATCCCCCGATTTTTTCTTTAAATATTCCCAGGGAGGGGTAAGGATGTGCCGAGGGACTGGAGTAGGGGTAGGGGACTAGAGCCAGGCAAGGGAAAACAGGGGTTAGGCGTTCAGGAGGTGGCAGAGGGGCGGTGGGAGACCTCTGGAGAGCAGGTGGGGCAGCTGGAGGCATGGGGCTGCCCCGCTCTGCCCAAAGCCCCCGGCAGCCCAGCACCTGGGACCCCACCCTGGCTTCACCCCCTCCCCTCCCTCCCATGCGCTGCTTGGGGGGTGGCTGAACAAAACACCCCACTTCCATCAGGCTCAGGGATTTGGGGGAACAACTGCTCTTCTGCATTCCTGTCCAGCAGCATCCTGGGGGCTGTGGGACCCGAGGGGGTTTTGCAATGGAGGATCCCCTGAGCTGATGGTCCCCCAGTGATTTTCTAAGAGGCCAGCACCCAATTCAGCAGCAGAGACCATCCCCAGAGCTTGTGGGTGCTTCAGCGCTGTGGGACATGCCCCTGCTGGGCTATGGGAGAGAAGTGGAGTGCCATGGTGTCCCTCTCCCCAATATTTGTGGAGCCACTGGGGTGTGTCCCCCTCCACCCCCCTCCCCGGTTTGCTCTGCGGGCTTCTTATGCCTTCAGCAGTGCAGGAAGCGAGCGTGGCAGGAGGCAAGAAAAATATTCTGCTGGAAGGGTTTTTTTTTTCTAATGCAAACTTTTTTTTTTGGGTAGAAGTGGGTCACTCAAGGGGTGACAGAGTAAGAGCATCATCGCCTGGGTACTGCATCCCGTTGCCATG
The DNA here is from genome assembly GCA_013400875.1 of Anhinga rufa. Classification (NCBI taxonomy): domain Eukaryota; kingdom Metazoa; phylum Chordata; class Aves; order Suliformes; family Anhingidae; genus Anhinga; species Anhinga rufa. The sequence continues at coordinate 17,184 of VZTV01034709.1, forward strand.
GTGACCTGAGGGCTGCATCAGTCAACAGCTTTAAAAATGTGACAGTTGAGTGAGGCTGAAGATTTTAATGAGGACAGACACTTGCTCGCTTACTTTCGATAACCGAATACTCTATAAATACCCACTGGCTGAATGGTTCCGGGAGCACGTTTGCAACACGTGGCTGGGGTGCTCCCCTGCCCCAGGCAGAGCCCTGTGCTCCAGGGCAGGGGAGCATGGGCTGGGGCCACCTTGGAAATAGCAGGGGGGGGGATGCAAAGCAGACAGCTCTTTTTTTCCCTCCCTCCTGCTAACCCAGCCCAGGGCACAAGGTGACACAATTGCAGAGCCAGGAGCTGATTTGGGTTTCTGAGGTACAGCCCCAGCCGTGTGCCCTCCAGTGTTGGCTGCTGCGGCCATGGGGTGTGACAGGGCCATCCCCGGCCACCGCCACCACCTTGTGTCTGCAATAAAGCAAACCCGGGGAGCAAACCCAACTTGCTAAACAGGAGATTAACTCTTGCACCGGGGCCTTGCAGGGGTGGGTGAGCCATAAGCAGGCTCCTAAGCCTCAACAGCAAGCCTGGAGAAGTTGTGGGGCTGGGGAAAGCAAAGCCCGGTGCTGCTGAGGCAGGGGTGAGAGGCTTCGAAAGACGGAGTGGTGCTGTTTGCATGCGTCAGTGCTCTGAGCACCCTCATTTCACACTGACCGCAATGGGTGCGTGCCATGCAATGCCCTGATGCCAGCTCCCGTGAAGGGCTGATGGTGCAGGAGGCAAATCTGCAGCTTCCACTTTTTGACCCTGTGCCAAAGTTGGCCAGTCCCAGCACCTTGGGGAAGGAGCTGCTGCCTCAGGCAGCCTGGCTGGACCCATGCAGGAGCAGGGTGTTTGCTGGGACAGCTGAGGGCACGCCAAGGGGCCTGTCAGTGTTGTGTTCAGAAGCAAACTGTAAATATAAAGCCTCTTCCACTTGTTTTTGCTCTAGCTCCCATGCTGCCTTTCCTTGCAATGCCGCCACCATGTCCAGCCAGGACCGGTCAGAGTGCATGTGGCTGGGGAGCCCATGGGCACCGAAGGACACACAATGCCCTTGAAGGATGCCAGAGCTTCACAGGCAGAGGGGCCAGTGCAGAGCGCAGTGGCGTTGCCGGCAGCTGGTGCTTCTCATTTGCTGCTCCTGGTACCACCCGTGCACAGCCCACTGCCAAAAATATGCTCCTGGCTGTCTTGTGACCATGGTGGTGTCACTGCACTGGCCAGGGGAGCTACAAGACTCAGCCCTCTGTCACATGTAGCAACATGGAAAGTATTGACATAGCATCACGGCACCGCACCCTGGGCTTGGTCCAGCACCCCAAAATAGCTGGGATCCTTTCCATCACAGCCAGCGAGCACTGGACCTGACCCCTGAGGAATGGCAGGCATCAGCCCCGGGTCTGCCCGGCTCTGTTTCAGCTCTGGCAGCTCCTCTGATAGGTGCTGGCGAGGGGCTGGTGACGTGGGGAGGGACGTCAGTGTGGGGCACAGGGACAGGGTGTGACAACCTGCTGTGCAGGCGGCTGTGGCAGACAGTGGCTCTGCGGCACCCACCACACACACTGCCTTGTCCCTGCCGGGGGACAGCCACAGGCATCCTACACCCCAGCTCTGCTGGTCCTGCTGTAACTGGAGCTACTCTTCTCCTTTCCAGGTGTCTCTTAAAAATGGTCAAGGGCAATATTGTAGTCCCTGAAGATATCTTGAGCTTCTGTTGCAATGGCCTCCAGGTACCCCCCATGCCGTGCAACTAACCCCGGGGCTCCCCATTGTGCCGACAGCTACTAACCAAGGCTGTGCCAGGCAGATGCCATGCTGTGCTGGGAGCTGCTCCCAGCTCTGCACTGGCTCCAGCTGCATCCGCTCCCCGTGTGTTCCCCATTAGCATCCCTGGCCTCTTGCTGGCTACCGCAGGGTCAGGGCTGTTCCCATGGGGTGCCAGCTTTTTCCCTAAAATTTAGAAATGGCAAGCGCCAGGAAAATGAATGGCGGGAGCTCTGACCAGGCTGGCTGCTCGCTTTGCAGCAGGAGGCTTTGGAGCTCTTTGCATTGCTGGCTCGTGCCCCAGAGCCTGCCGGCTTCCCAAAATAGCTCCGTGGTACTTGTGTGGGCACCTCAGCATGCTGGGAAACAGCCTGAGAGGTTCACAAAGGGGTTCGGAGCCCGCTGGAGGGGCTCTGGTAGCCAGGGGTCTGTCTCGCCATGGGATGGGGGGGCTCTTTGCCATAGCCTTGGCTTGCTGTGTTCACTGCTGTCTCTGCTAAGCCGAGGTTTGTGCTGTTCCAGGGAAGTCTTGTACCAGTAGCTATGGAAACAGAGGTTAGACCCACTAGAGAAAAAATGCTATTCCGAGAGGCGGTGAGCCCGTGGTAGCCGGGAAAGCTTCATTTTCAGCATAAACCCGTCTTTAAAAGAAGCTGGGCAAACCAAAGGGCAAAGAAGCTGCTGCAATGGGGCTCTTGCAACAAGTGCTGTAAATGGGAGCCACAGTGGGAGCAGAAAGCGGAAGGAAGAGCTGTAACGAAGACCAGATGGCTCCTCGTGTCTCCTCAATTACTCACCGGGCTAACCGAGTTCACCCCTTGTGTAACACGGCTCACTTGACATCTAATCAGATATTTTTTTGTCCGCACAGTCGCAATACCAGCTTCTCTCTTCCAACCCACCTCCTGGCGGGGTGGCAGGCAGGAGCGGCTCTGTGCCCAGCAAACTGCAAAGCCTGTAAGGACTGTATTTAACTGCGCAAACAACCCCAAACCAAGGATGCTTTCCCGCTCTCTGCTTGCACCAGCCAGGAAAAACTGCTTTTGGTGTTTCCTTTGGCAAGAGGGGTGTTGGTGGAAGGTGTGGAGCATCGCTGCCTGCCCAGCCCTGGGTGCAAGCCCTGGGAGTGCAAAACCACCCTTCGCTGCGGCACCCTAAAAATAAAGCTGTCAGGGGAGCAAAATTCCTTCCAGAGAATTGATTGACTTTGGGAAGGGGTTTTGCATGGTTTTTGGGAGGAAGCAGCGGGGCTGGGTGATAAATGGCCTGGAAACCTGCAGCAATCACCCACAGAGCTCTTTTTAGAGGGATTTTTTTTCCTTTTGGCTGTAGACATCACGTCTTTGTCAAGGGCTGGGTGCGTTTTGGTGGTGCCCAGGGCTGTGCAGGGCTGGGGGTCCTACTGGCTCTGCATGAGGAGGGGGGCTGCTTGGGTCACTGTTTTTTCAGGGGATTTTCCTCCCTTTTGGGTAAATGGAGCTCTCATTCCCCGCAGGGCTCGACCTCTCCGCCACGTGCCCAGGAGCCAGGGGAGCAGGAGGAGGTGCCGGGGGCCATGGCGAGCCCCTCGCCCACCCGCAACCCCACCGAGGTGCAGATGAGCCAGCTGGTGCTGCCCTGCCACACCAACCACCGCGGTGAGCTCAGCACTGGCCAGCTGCTCAAGTGGATCGACACGGCCGCCTGCCTCTCTGGTAAGCCATCTTCTCCCACCAAAACCATCGTCGCGCCAGGCTGGGAGGGAAGCGACCTGGCAGCGTCCCCAGGAGCTGGCTTATCAGAGGTGTGCCCGGTCCCAGTCCAGCACAGTCCCTCAGAGCTGACGCCAGCTGGGGACCTGAGTCATGCCATTTTGCTGAGTAATTAGAGACTGAGCAGGAGCAGGATGAGAGGGGGAGGAGATGTGCAGTCCAGCACGCATGTTTGCTTGGGGTCAGATGAAACTTGACATTTGCTTTTTCCCAAATGCTGCCCTTTTCCTTGCCTGGTGCAAAAGGCATGGCAAGACCTGGCTGGTGATGTCCCTGGCATCCCGGCAGCAGCCGGAGAGCTCTGCCGGACAGGGCTGAGCTCCTCCACTCAGTGAGAAGCTCACCCTGCCAAGTGCGCCATGAGTTGCCAAGCATGGGGAAAGGAAAATGGATGCAGTATTGCAGCTTAATGAGGTTCCCAGGGCAATTTTGCAGTTTGAGGATCCCGGAGTCCCAGGGGAAAGCCAGAATGGCAAGACGGCTTTAAAATATTTGCTGCGTACAGGGAGATGATGTCGGCTGCCTGTACATCCCTGCAGTGGCTGAAAGCATCGAGGGAAGGCAAACAGCAGGGCAGCGTGCCTCCTAGTTACAACACACCCTCCAAACCCTTAAAACATCTGCAAACCCACACTGCTATGGGGTGGAGAACCCCCAAACCCCACTCTCATTCCCTGCAAAAAAGGCAGGCAGGGAAAGGAATGCCAGCCAGGGTTTCACTGGTGTCACCAGCCCCGAGGCGGCAGCTGTGGGGTGGAGGAGCACGTGTGTCCCTTGCATGCTTGGCATGTTGCTGCAGGTAGCTGATGTAGTTTGTTTTTCCTTTCCAGCCGAGAGACATGCTGGCTGCCCGTGCGTCACGGCTTCCATGGATGATATCTATTTTGAGCATACCATTAGGTAAATACTCTGCTCTCCAGCGGGGCATGCATGGCGGAGGCGAGTGGGGTTTTCTCATCTGCTGGGTGCAACGTGGATGGTGGGGCCAGAGCTGGGACAGGGAGCAGCATGTTTGGGAGGGGAGGAGATGTGGTGGCAGTGCCAGGCTTGTAGAGCAGCCAGGGATTGAGGCTCCAACTCTGCCACGGGGCTGTGGACTGACTGTCTGCTCTGATTTATATGCTGTCTGGTCGCTCGGGGAGCTCCTGCTGCGTTGGCTTCCCAGTATTTCCCCTGACTCCAGCTCCTCCCTGGCTTTGTTCAAGAAACAACTCTCACTTAGTGCTCTGGAAAACTTAAATCTTGCAAATCGTGCCTCTGTAGCAGCTGCGTGGGTGGCTGGGGTGCAGCAGAGCTCACCCACCCACCGGTTGCTGGTAGGAGTGGGACCTCCTTGAGCATCACTTTGTGAGATGATGAGCTTTGCCCAGCCAAAATCCCATCCCAAGCTTGTCCTGGCCTGCCCTTGGGCACTGCCCAGCAGAGGTGCCCACCCCGATGCACACAGCCCCTGGACTGCCATGTTGCAGGGGACAACATAAGCATTCCCACCAGGCATAGGTCTTACATGGTGGCCTTCTTCCATACCACCCCTGGTAAGCCCAGGTGCTGCCACCCACTGTTACTCCTCTCTCAGAGCCCCCATACCCTCCCGTGCAGGAAGACACCCATCTGCTCACCCCCTGGGTACCATCTCAGGGGGCTCCATGGGTGTTTTGGCTCAGGGTTTTGGCACCTACAAAGGCTCCTGCAGGGCCTGATGGCAGAGATGCCCACCTGCTGGCAGAGGGGTTTTTGGCACCCCCATCCCCTGGGGACCTGCTGGCCGAAGGCTGGCCCAGACGAGCAAGCCATGCCATATAGGATCCATGCTGCCTAGGAGCTCCCCACTGTGCAGGTCTGCTCTCTGAGGACAGGGACCAGCTGTGGGTGCCCAGGGCTGGCGTTGGGGTCCCAGGCTGTTGTCTGATTTGTTTGGTGCCAGGAAGTCCAACTTGCTCTTTGGTTTCACTGTCATCCCCAGGGAATGTTAAACTCCCACTTTTTACATCTCGCATCAGATGCTGTGGTGCTGGTGGGTTGGGGAGCCACTGGCAGAGGCTGGGGTGCCCATTGGGTGGCACCGTCAGGGTCAATACCCTGCACTGAGCAGGCTCAGTGGGTGCCATGCCCAACACTGCATGGCTGCAGCTCCTGGGGCAGCTTTGCCCGGCAAGCTTTTCTCCATGGTTTTGGAAGCGGGAGGATGGACCTGAGCCCTGCTCTGGACCATTAAAACAAGCCCTGCAAGGCATTTGCCCCTCCTCAGGGGTGAGCTGGGCACTGCTCCAAGGGGTCAGGGAATTTGTGCTGCTCCTGGCTTAGATCCTGCTTGCTGTGGTCCAGCTTAATGCTCCAAGCGAGGGGCCTGGCAGGGATTTCCTGCAGAGCTCTTTGAAGGCAGAGGAGCTTTGGGCAGTGTTTGCTGTCTGCTCTCCTACTTGCCTGGCTGTTTTTACTTTCTGCCACCCTTGTACCGCAAGGGAGAGACCCCCTTGGGCAGGGAAAGGCTGTGGGTGCTGGGGGGCACAGAAGAGACCCCAAAACATCACTGACTTAAAAACTTATCAGCTGGGCATCGGATGCTCCCCATTCTTCAGTCCTGTTGTGTGGAAGTACAGCCTCCTGGGAGGATTTCACGTGGGTTCATGTGGCTTTTATGGCACTGGCTTGTGCCATTTGATAAGGAGAAAGAGGATAAAGCATTTCTGGGGCTGTAATATAGACAGACAGGACTGCCAAATCAACTGCCCAGACCCCTGCCCTTGCACGCCCCTCACTGCAAACCCAGCTGGAGCATCCATTCTCCAGGCTCACCATGCCACCGCTTCCTTCATCTCTAACCCTCTCCCCACATTTTGCTTTTTCTTTTCACACCAGCCAGCTGTATATAAACCCTCCTGGGCAGCGGGACGGGAAGAGCGGTGTCTGGTACGGATGTTTGCAGCCCTAGAGCAGCCGGCCTAACGCAGTGCTGCCGTGAGTTGGGAGCATTAACCCCACTGACGCCACATGGCCTGAAGGTGCACGGAGGCTGCTCACGTAACCCCGCTAACGTTTTGGCATGCTGCGGCGGGCACAGAGTTGCCGCTGGGCCCAGGGTCCATGCCAGGGAATGGACAGGGGCACCGTCGCAGCCTCATGCTGCTCCTGCTCCAGCCAGAGCCAACGTGTAAAGTGTGTTGAGTAGCCAAGATGATTACGGTCATTTAAAGCCAGAAGTCATGCGTGGGGGCAAGGCGGAAGTTACAGTGCCAAAGCACATGCTGACTCTTCCTTGCTTCTGGTTTTGAGCCCTCTACGGTGCAAACCTACAGTTCTAACAGGTGTGGCGGTTATAGGGTTTATTTTTCCACTGACTTTTCTAGCATTCGTCTCTTTTAGGGGATGAGGAATATTCCTGATAAAATAATACATTTGGTAGAGTCTCTGCTGTTGGTGTTGCCAATAAGCTGAATTTGCTCATTTGGTCAGTACCAGTCTGGCGTAGGTTAGGCTGCAGAGCTGAAGCTGTCTGTGCATTTACTCTGAAGCCTACTGAAGGCCTAGAGGAGGGCTCCTGGGCTCTGCGAGCAGTGGTTTGCTGCCAGCAGATGTTTCATGTGAGAGATGATGCAAAATGCTCCTGGCCAGAACTTGCCTCCTGCCATCTCTCAGTATCCCAAGGTGTTTGTTGCTGGGAGGCCCTGGAGAGAGGAGGGACAGAAGCAGTCAAGGTGCCTGCAGCTTTGGGGCTGCTGCTGCTGCCAGCTGAGGGCTCATGGGGAGGCCCCATGGGTGCCCCCATTGTGCAGGACAGCACATGCGAGGCTGGAGGACCCGTTTGCTCTGGTAGGAGCGTGCATGCCCGCATGGTGGGGGGTGCCAAGCAAGCTTCAGGCACCTCTGCACCACTCAGGTGTCCGGCAGCATCCCAGACCTGGGAACCCATTTGCACGCAGTTGCTCAGGGGTGACATCTCACTGCCAGGCTGGACACCTGTGGGCTCCCACATCTTGGGGGTGGCTGTCCCCATGTCCTGCTGGCCATCCCAGCATGTCCCCACTGTCCCAAGCAGCTGCTACTGCAGTGGGCGGTGAGCTGTAACACCGTGGCACCTCGGTGGGGAGCCGATGAGCCATCGACTGCAGGCTGTCATCCCCTGGTAACCCCTGCACACTTTCTCCTCTTTCTGTTTTTCAGCGTCGGGCAAGTTGTCAACATCAAAGCCAAAGTGAACCGAGCCTTTAACTCCAGCATGGAGGTTGGTGTGCCACCCCACGCCTTCGCCTGCCGCCCCTGCCCCTATCCCCTTCACCATGCACCCATCCCTGCCAGCTGTGCATGTCCATTCACTGCAGCCAAATGCAAAATACCCAAATCCTCCTGTGGTTTCCAGCTTTGATCCTGTGTATCTGTCCCCTCCTGCTGTGCTTGGGGGATGTGGGTCCCCGGGGAGCAGAGCCAGCTCTCAGGTGTGCTGTGCCCTCTCCCAGGTGGGCATCCAGGTGAGCTACGAGGACCTGTGCAGTGGGAAGCATTGCAGCATCTGCAAGGCGTATGCCACCTTCGTGGCGCAGGGTCCCTCCGGCAGCAAGGTGAGTGGTGGCCGGTGGCTGTGGGGGCTCGGTCGGCCCCTGTGCAGAGGCAGCGAGGCAATGGCCTCTCTGCAGAGAGATTACCTGGGCCAGGCCCAGCTTTCCGTCACAGCATGTGCTGTTGCTTCGTGGCTGTCTGCACACGACTGGGTTGGTGATCCCTTATCCCATGTATGGGGTGCACAGTGGGGTGCCGAGGCTCTCAGCCCGGCTCTGAGCACAGAGGACCCCTGCCCACTGCTGCTGTCCCCTCCTCTGTGCCCGGGGAGGGCAGGGACTTACCTCCCTGCCAGCACTGCGGGATGGCTCCTTAGCATCGGTGCCCATCCCTGCTGTATGACACCTCCCAGGGGATCCCTATCCAGTTGTAGGAGCCATTTGCCCTCTGGCCCCTCCGTGAACAGCTATATTACCCAAGAGGAGCGCAGCTGGCTCCAATGCACATGGTGGGATGTACGGTGCTATAGGAGCATGTGTGTTGGTGCCTAAAGGAGCCCTGCCTTCTCCCACAGTGGGACTGTACTCTGCCCGTGTCCCCTTTGCAGGTGAAGCTGAAGCCACTGACCCCACAGACGGAGGAGGAGAAGATAGAGTACAGCATTGCCGCCGAGCGCCGCCGCATGCGGCTGGTCCACAAGGACACCCTCAAGGATCTCCTCACCCGCAGCCCCCGTGAAACCGGTACTGTGTCCTGCAGCCCGGGCTTCCAGCCCCAAAATAGCCCTGACACCCACTGCTGACATCCTCCGTCCTCGGCGGGATGCTGGGGGGGAAGTTCCCTCGCCACGGAGGTTTGGGAATGCCCTGGCCATGGAGGGGTAGGGATCAGCCCCACCATCCTGGACCCCAAAGCCAGGACATGTAGGGGGGTTGATGCAGTGGAAGGGTGGCCGTGGGGAGAGGAGGCAAGGGCTGGTGGGGTGCCGGGAGTGGGGGTCCCACTGGCTGGCTGGCATGCTGAACCCCGTTCTCCCCCCCACGGCAGAGCTGGAGACGCGGGACGGCAGCGCAGCAGTGCCGGCGGAGAAGACACGGGTGGAGAGTGTGGAGCTGGTGCTGCCCCCGCACGCCAACCATCAGGGCAACACCTTTGGTGGGCAGATCATGGCCTGGATGGAGAACGTGGCCACCATCGCAGCCAGGTGACCCGACGGGGATTTGGGGGCGGGGGGGAGGGCATGCCTGGAGGTGACACAGAGCCAGGGCAGCATCCAGCTGTGTCGGGCCACAGCCAGGTTGTAGGGACCCTCCAAAGGGATGCCCACCAGCATATCACCCTTGGGCAATGCTGTATAGGGAGTCCCATGGGTGCCTGGTGCTGGAGGACCCCAGGGAAGGGTTCACGCTCACCACAGTCTGCTTATTGTCCCTTCTCATGGATGGTTTTGGCAGTTGAAATCCAGGGGTGACATTTTTTGGGGTCTCCTCAGCCCTGGCTGGGTCGGGGAGGGTGTGTGAGGCTGCCAGGGTGCCACAGCTGGGGTGTAACACCTGCCCCCCACAGCCGGCTATGCCATGCCCACCCCACGCTGCAGGCCATTGAGATGTTCCACTTTCGGGGACCATCACAAGTCGGGGACCGCCTGGTGCTCAAAGCCATCGTCAACAACGCCTTCAAAAACAGGTGGGTGCCAGCAGTGGGGTGTCCCCATCCCACCCTCCCAGTGGCTCTCTGCACCCTCACCCCTTCTTCTCTCCTGCCCAGCATGGAGGTGGGGGTCTGCGCCGAGGCGTATGGCCAGGAGATGTCCATCAGCCGAAGGCACATCAACAGCGCCTTCATGACCTTCGTGGTGCTGGACCAGGGGGGCCGGCCCTGCAACCTGCCAATGGTGGCACCTGAGCCAGGGGTAAGGATGGGCAGGGCTGGCTTCTCCCCATTGCGGTGGCATGGGACCCCCAGAGATCCCACTTAGCCCTGAAGGGCTCTTGGATTCACAGCAAAACAAATGCAGTTTTATGATGATGGAAATGAAATTGCTTGATAGCAAGTGAATTAAGTGGATTGCTTGGTATAACTAATAACAAAATAAACCACTTGCCCATGCAGAGATGGAGACGTATTAGCTGTGCAAGGCTTAACAGAATATTGCCTGCAAGTTTGAGTTCATCTTTTCTATCATTTAGGGAAAAGAATGCAAACTTCTTAGGTTGTTTTTACCTTTCAAAGCATCCTAGTCCATAATTTGCTTGTATCCAAATATTTAAGAAAATCTGTCATGCGAGCAGAGCAGTGAAGCAAACACCCATGCGTCGCGGGGCACATCGTAGTGTGAGCAAGTGACGGTGTCGCTTTCCCCTTGGCTGATCTGTGCCTACCTACTTTGTATTTTTGATGCCTTAAAACTAGGACTCTTCTTCCACCCCGCAGGACAGCATCTCTTGGCCAGAGCTGGGCTCCCTGAAACAGCTTCTCTGCCTGCTTTAAAGCACTGTGCTATTGCTTTATTTGAAATAAGCGGCTTCTTTTTGGGTTTTTACTTGCTGGGAGGGGACATTTGCTTGTGCTAGGGGATGCAATTGGTGTTTCAGTGGCTGTTTGCAGCTCTACAGCTGCAGTGAGTTTTTTCCTAATGTGCCAGTGCCCGTTGCTTGATCACAGTGCATGGTAGCGATGCTGAAATAGCTCACGGTTAATCACTAACCACCACTGCCAGCATAGCCGCGGTGGCACCCTGTGAACACAGGGGCTTTTCACTGCTGAACGTTTTGCCCATTCCTAGGAAGATATCTTTTTTTTATTTTCCTCTTTTTCTTATTAACCTAATGTGCTTTTCCCATTTATCAGGATGGAGAGAGGAGGTACAGAGAAGCCAGCGCTAGGAAAAAAATTCGGCTGGACCGGTGAGCAGAAAAAGCGAGCAGGATGTGGGGATAGAGAAGGGACGAGAGGGGGGCTTGGCCCTGGAGTACAGGGACAGTCTGTGGGTGGTTTATGTCCCACCATAAAGGAAATTATTCCTTTCCTGCAGAAAATACGTCATCTCCTGCAAACAGACTGAGGTGCCGCTCTCCGTGCCCTGGGACCAAAGCAACAAGGTAGGGTGCTGCCCCGCAGGAGTCGCTGCCTCCTGCCCGTCTTCCTGCCCCTGACGTGCTGTCCCTGCTCCAGGTTTATCTGAGCTACAACAATGTCTCTGCGCTGAAGACACTCGTAGCAAAAGCGAACTGGGTACTCGCCAGAGAAAAGGAAAAGGTACTAAACCCTGCCCCTTCCTGCCGAGCTGCTTCTCACCCCCAAAGCGCGGGCAACCCAGGGGCTCGGTGGTGGTGAACGCATCCCAGCCCGTGCCCTGTGCTCCTCGAGGTGCGGATGTACACACTGGAGGAGGACAAGTTTCTCTCCTTCCGCATTGAGATGTCAGTCCGTATTGCTGCTGGCCAAGCCTTCTCTCTGCTCTCCGACCTGCGGCGCCGGCACGAGTGGGACAGCCACTACGCGTGAGTGCTGCGGGGCCTCCTGGGGACACCTGGCCTTTTCCAAAACCCACATCCTTAAATTTAAGGCTCATTGCTTTGGGCTTTTACTGGGAGTAAGCGTTTCAGCTCAGAGCCACAATTGCTCCTAGAGACCTTTCACCGTGCATCCCTGTCCCCAGGAGCACTGGCTCTGCCTGTGCTGATGGCTGCACTTTGCTGCAGAAAACATCCATTTTGTGTCCCCCACGATATTTTGGGTGCAGCGGGCTGTAAATGCCCCGCCAGGGTCAGGGGCCACAGCAGGGCTTCTCTGGGTAGTCCCTTCGGGGGATGGCGCAGTCCCTTCCACAGCTGCCCCGCGGCTGGTCTCCATCTCTCCTGGTGCGACTGGTCCCCTCTCACCTTGCAGGAGTGCTGAGCTCGTCCAGCAAGTAGACAATGATGACATGATCTACCACGTGGTGAGCCAGACGCTCAGCCATGAGAACAAGCCACAGGACTTCGTCATCCTAGCATCCCGACGGAAACCCTGCAGCAAGGGGTAACTGCCCCCAGCCCTGACCCCCTGCTACCCGCTGGCCAGGCTGTGCCAGCTCACCGGGCTCTCTCCTCCCCAGGGACCCCTACGTGGTGGCCTTTCGGTCGGTGACGCTGCCCACCCACCCCGCCAGTGCCGGCTTCACACGGGGAGAGACCGTCTGCTCTGGTTTCTGCATCTGGCCAGAGTCAGAGGAGATGAGCAAGGTGGGATGCTGCGGCCGTGCCGTGGGGCTGTGCCACCTGCACCACAACAGGGAGGCTCCTCCCTCCGCACGTGCCCCTGCTAACCATCTCCTGTGCCTCGCAGGTGGCTTACTACAACCAGGCTACACCGGGGTACCTCAACTACGTCACCACCAATGTGGCGGGACTGTCCTCCAACTTCTGCGCCACCTTCAAAGCCTGTGAAAAGTTCCTGCTGAAGAACAAGGAGGACCTGATTGTGCGGCTGCAGAACCTCTAGAGCCGTGGCACCCCTGCTGACAGACAGACAGACAGATGAGGGGGCACCTTCGTGGTGGAAAGGGAAACGGGATGGTGGTGCCCAGACCCTGCCTCCCCAGGGGACTTTGGCCCGAGCGAGGTCCCAGGGGCTGGGGTGGAGTGGCATCACTCTACCACCTCACCCCTTGCACTGACATGTCATGTCTTTTCTTCTTCCTTTTTTTTTAATCTAGAAATTTTATAAGCTGATGTACAGGACTTGGTTTTCTAGTTCATCTAACGCTACTTGAATCTTTATACGATCCAAAGTCTTCCTAAAATAGATTTTTTTTTTTACTATTTCTTCATGGGGGAAACTGATTCCCTTTGAAGCAGCAAAGGGAGAGAGGGGGCAGTGATGAGGGGAGGGTGCCGTACCCTTCCCTCGTGCAGGGGAAGCTGGCAGAGCATCCTGCTCCCCCTGCAACTGCTTGGTGCTGCTCCTCTTCCTGGGCAGGGCTGCAAACAGCCTCTGCTCCTGCCAGGCTGAAATCCCACCCCATGGGGTGTGGAAGGAGTGGCAATAAAGGTGCATTAAAAGGAAAAAAAAAAACCTATTTGTGCTCTGGGTGTCTGCTCTGGGGTTCGCTGTGTAGCTGCCCAGCCAGCGAGCGTGAGGTGGGGGTTCTGCAGCCACGGCACAGCCCAGGCAGGTGCCATTTCCCCGGGCTGCTCAGGGTCACCTGCCCCAAGAGCTGCTGTCTGGGGCTCAGGAGGGCATGGGGGTCCTTTGAGGCAGGGCTGTGCATTGCAGAAAGGCGGGTGTCAGTAAGTGCTCCACTCTGAGTGGCTCTTAGAAACTGCCTGAAGGCATTGCCAGCATGACAGGGACAGCAGGGGCTGGTGCAGACCCGGGGGGCTGCCCCTTGTCCCCGTCCCCATCCATTGGGTGCATCAACACCTTGAGCCCTAAACCCCAAACTGCCTCAGGGGCACTGAAAATGCAAAAAACCCATACAAACTCAAACTTTGTTTCCCTGAGTCTGAGCAAAGCTGCAGAGAACATGGAGAATGGTTGCAGGCAGATGCTGAAGCCCAGAGCCTCAAAGGTTTTGGATGCCATCCCTAATTGCCCTGTGCACTAATGACCTGAGTGCCTCCAGGGGTGTTTCCCCCCCACTCCCCCAAGCTGCTTTGATGGCAGCATGGAGCTGTTTCGCAGATGTTCACAGCGCAGAGGATGAGGTTAGGACCATTGCAAAGACCTTGCTGCCAACCTCCCTGAGATGCTCCGAGAAAGCCACCAAAATGCAGCACGGGTGATAGTGGAAGTGCTACTCATCCATCACACCCCAGGGGAGGTCTGCCCTCAGCCACAGGCCCGCTGAGAGCCCCCTCCCAGGCTTTTCTGGGTCACAGAGCCAGAGGTGTGTTGATGGCATTGAGGTTTTTGAAAGGCTTGCTTCCCGCTGGGAAGGGAATGAGCCCCTTGGGCACACACAGCTGTGGGCACAGCAGGTTTAACGGCAGCCATGCCCTCCCTCGACTTTGCTAGAGAAGCCCCCACATGCTCAACCCAGAGAAAGGGTTTGCAGAGCTTAACCCTGAGCAAGCAACAGTGATGCCATGCTCGAGGCAAGATGAGATTCTGGGGTGCCAGGAATGAGGATCGGGTCTTTTCCAGGCACCTAGGGTTTTTTCTCCCTGTCTGCAACACCCAGTCCCTAGAAAGGTGCTTTGCCACCCGAACTCCCCACCTGGTTTATAAGCAGGAGGAGCTGCCTGCACCTCTCCCGCGGATGCTGGCCAGCAGCCCCCTGGAGCTGGCTGCGGCCATAAGCTCCTAATCACTGCCATATCTCAGATCATAAACATCTCCGTGCAAGGCCTGGCACGGCGCTGCCCTGACCTCCCCCTGCTGTGCTATCGCCACAAGATAAAGCTGTCTCAAGCTGAACGTGGTACAAAACATTCAATTTTTATAGAGCCCTCTTATCTCACAAAACTCAGAGCAATCCTCCTTTTTATCACCGGGATGTGAGCCATCCTTTCTACTTATCGTTAGAAATTGCTGCTGCTTGATTAAGTGCAGGGGGTGATGTATTTGCCTGAACATTAAACTTTAACTGACCTCCCCTTCTCCAAGTATTGTGCTTTCTCCTGCTCTGAGGCCACGGTCAGCACTCGCCCCGGCCTGGCTGGGTCCCTGGGCGTGCAGGGTGAGGGAGCAGGAGCAACCTGGGGGCACAACAGAGAGCTGCAACAGTGTGAGACATCCTGTGGTTTATGTGCAGGTGGGGAAAAATTGCAGTCCTGCAGCGTCTGCTGGCGCTCAGGCACAGGGGAGTGTGGACAGCAGGACTGGGCGGCTTGGAGCATCCCTGGAGCACCCATCTCCAACTGCTTCATCCCACAGCCAGCTCCCGGGGAGGAGGGACCCGCTGGTGGGTGCGCTGGAGCCTGTTGGGAGCAGCCTGCCCTTACCAGCCTTTCCCAGAGTCCCGCTCTGGGGCCAATTTAGCAATCAATCGCTATTTTTCTTCTTCCCTTAAAAAATTAAATCCCTGCAGGGTGTTACCCCCTGCTCTGAGCAACCCTCCCAGCTGCGGCATCTTTGCAGGAAAGCACCCAGCTGCCTTGCTGCTCTTGGCTGCTAATTCCTGCACAGAGGCGATCCATTTGGAAAGGCAGATCTGGGACCTGGTAGTGGGAGGGCTGTGTGCTGGCTGCCTGCAGCACCCATCGCTGCCTTCCTGCACAGCACGATGCAGGGGACAAAGCCCCACCAAAGGAGCATGGCTGCCTTCCCCAGGCCCCTGCCATCGTGCAGTGGATGAGGCTGGGAGGACGGAGTGGGGAAGCACCCCAGAAATGCCAAGAAGCTTTCAGCAAAAAAAAGGCCATGAAGACAGCTGGGGATTTACAGGCCAGCACTCCAGGTGGGATCCAAACAGCTTCTCCTGTATGTGATGCTACCATCATGAGAAGGTTTCAAGGACCTGATATTATAGATGCCTAAATAAATACATAGGAATTGATATATAAAAACACAGCATATGTTTATCTATTTTGCAGGGGGAGTGGGATGTAATTAGATGGCAGTGTCTCTCTCAAGGCTATCCCCACTGTAATTCATGCCCCAAGGCGGCTGGCCAAGGGGAGGAGGAGGAGGAATAAAGCAGGCAGCAGAATTGATGGGCTGCTCCCAGAAGCTTTGTTTTAATTAATTTCCAAAGCGCTCCTTGTAGCGGAGCAGGCAGCTCCTTCAAAGCCTCCTTCCCTCTACCGCTGCCTGTGCTCTTATGCTTGTGCCAGCGTGGGGTCCAGGGCAGCGGGGTGAGCCTGGGAGCCGGCCCTGCTTCTTCAAGTCCCCAGGCCTTTTGGTTAAGGTGTGCAGCAGATGTTGGTTTTTAGACAGGGGGACTTTTCCCTGGCAAGAGGCCTCTTTGATGGCCACAGTGTGGGCAGGCGTATTTGTCAGGGCTTTTCCTTTTCCCCTTTTATTGACTTTCTGCTTGTTCCTGCTGCCAGGGGTTAGATAGGCTTTGGCTGGACTTTGTAGAAAGTCCACCCAAAATGGCCAGTTACCAGGTGCTGACGCAATGCCCTGCCCCTAAGATATAAGGGGTCTGAGGACTGGGTTTGCAGCCCAGTCAGGTACATGGTGGTAGGGCTAGGAAGGGGCTGTGCCAGCTCCAAAGCTCTTCCCAAATAAGCAGGCTTGTGAAACTAAACTGTGTTTGCTGGATCCAGCAAGGTGACGGCAGTAACAGCAGCTCAGCGCTGAATTATGGGCGGCTTGGCGGATATGGAGGGACCCTTCCCCGGCCAGGAAACTATGCTGACTGACATGGAGCCCTCCAACACTGTCAAACTGCTGCACCTGGTTTTCCTCTCCACCTCCTGGGGAATGCAGATCTGGGTGACCTTCGTGGCTGGTAGGTTGTCGTCCATGCATACTGCCACGGCTCTCTGCCCGGGGGGAGGCCCAGGGGATGGGGCTTTGCCCGGAGACCTACCCGCTCTCCCCCTTTGCAGGGCTCGTGATGGGCAGCCGCCTCCCTCGCCACACCTACAGCTTCATCCAGCGTGAGCTCTTCCCCTACTACTTCCACATCAGCTCCACTTGTGCCTTCCTCAACCTGACTCTATTTGCCATGTACCACCCCAGCGAGCTGCTCAGTGATGAACAAACGACCCAGGTAGCCTCCCACTTTAAAACGCAAGCTGGCCATAGCTCAAATCCCTTCCTCCACACAGTCCCACTCCGCTCTGCTCCACTGAGGCTGGTTTGCAAATGATGATGAGATCCACACATGGCTCTAGTTAAATGAAATCAGTTAGCATCCAGATTGCAGTGAGCCTTATGTGTAAGAGGGGCTGGAGTCTCAATTTAATCCACTGCATGTGTGAGACATTCATGGCAGGTGTTGCTCTTCTGCAGATCATCATCTTCTTCATCTGTGTCACTGCTTCTGTGCTGAACACACAGTGGTTTGGGCAGGTCACCTCTGACATCGTGGCAGACATGCATGTCATCGAACGCAGCCACGGCCTCGGCCAGGAGGTCGGGCTGTTTACCAGCAAGTCCTGCAGGCAGCTGTGTGCCTCCAACCCCAGCTACAGGCAGCTGTCCAGCCAGCTCACCCTCTACCGCACTCTGTCCTCCCTCTGCAACCTCTGCTGCATTGCATGCAACAGCTTGAGCTTGTACTACTTGGCTGCCCATCTCTCTGCCCTATGAGAGTAGGGCACTGCAAGGCAAGGGCTGGCTGGCCAGAACCAACGCTCTGGGAAAAGGGAACCATCCTGCTGTCTTGTAAAGTAACTTTAAGCTTTGGAGATTAAATTTCAGCATCCTCAGATGGAAATACTTTTAACTGTATTTGTGCATGGTGCAGAAATTTAGGAAGAGCAAAAGGGAAATACCTTCTTTAGAGCTGTCTGAATCCAGCTCCAGAGTGCAAAAAATCCTCCATGATCTAAGCAAAGTGTTTATGGCTGAACAGCTTTTTAATGTCCTGTGCACTAGATGCATCTAAAACCGCTGTGTGTTTCTGCAGTCACTGAGAGATTGTAGAAGAGTAAGAAATGAGAGATTTAGAATTACTTTAAATTAAATGCTGAAAGCCAATACAAAAGCGCAGAAGACCTTGTATGTTGGCTTTAGCAGTTGGTGCTATGGATAACGTTGTTATGTTTGGGTTTAGAATTACTGTTTGTCACTCTCGTAGTATTTCACAAGGTGAGAAAAACTATTGTCTTATTTATTAGGCAGAAGTCAGTCTACTTAAAATAGACATGTTTATTTCTAGGTTATATAGGACAATCAGTAAGGTAGCAAAAGGGTCAGTAGAACACACCGCTCTGAATAAAGAGCTCTGCTTTACCCTGGCCAGCAGCAGAGCAAAGTGGTGAAAAAACAGCAGCTGCTTTATCCCAGGCAGGAATCCGACTGCATCCATCCCGCTGCAACAGGCGGGTATCTTCCCAGACCACTACTGTTAAATCGCAGCAACTACAGCCCACCTCCAAGGAGATCAGTGATTTTTCATAGGTAAGTACATTCCCAGCTGCTGTTGCTTCAACTGCAGCCAGTGTTTGGCACTGCTTCAGGTTTATTTCAAAACCACATGCAGCCTATCACAGAGGAGACCTTCTGCAAGCCAGTTGGATTTCTTTTTTAACAAATAATCCCCTCTTGTAAGCCCTCCATTCTCCTATGCTGCTCTCCTGCAAGTTTCCCTACGTGCTAAGATTATCTCTCCCCTGAAGTGTGCAACGTATTTTTGTTCAAACAGAAGTTTGCAGCCTGTAGCTGGGATAACAAACAGCAGCCTCTTGCACGGGATTCCTCTAGTTTCATTCTTGCTCCTTATAGTCGATGGACCTTCTTGCCAGAGAAGTACTTCTTGGAGAAAGGAGAACGCTTTACAAATGCCAGAACTGTTGGAGTCCCAGCCTTTACAAAATACCTGCAAAGATTAAAAGGAGTCCTTTGGCTTCCTTGTCAAATGTCATGCAAAGTGAGGGACTTTGCCCAGCTCAATAAAGACTGACCTTCCCAAGGCCAATGACAAGCTTTTTTGCTGATAGCAGAGCCTTTCATAGCCAGGGCTACACACATCTGAAGAGGAGTGCTTTATGCATCAACTCTTCTGCCAACAGCTACTTTTAATTAAAACAGCTGTTATTCTCCCTCTGGAAGAAAGTTTCTTTTGCAACTGCCCTTGTAGCCTGAAATCTGAGGGCTTACGCGTGCTGCTGAGCCTCATGGAGTGACAGTTCAGACACAGCCAGCAGCAGTGGACCTAGAGCTCTCCTCCCATTGTGACAGACCAAGCCACCAGCGCTGTGCAGCAGGCTTTCTCCACCTAGCTACAGGATGGTGCAAGTTAACAGCACAGGCTTTACAATAACTTTTTGGCTTCACAAACAGCAAATTCTTCTCTCTAAATAACTGCGTAACACTTTAAAGACAGTTTCAGAGTGAAACTGTGCTGCATGCTGTGTTGGGGGCTGCTCACACAGCATTACTAATAGTGAGAGCATTGTTAACCTTCAACATGCTCTCTATGCTGCTGCTGCCTTTTTTAAGTGGCACTGTGTAGATAGACTCTGAGACAGCCCTTCTGTGCTGCTGCTTGTGCGTAGCCCAACTTCCCTTCCCAACTCTATCCAGTCCTGGAAAGAGTCATTTTTGGGGTAAAGAAAAAAAAAAAGTCTCTAAAGCCAGGGACAAAATCCATGCAGTCCCACTGCTTTACACCCTCCCCACTTAAGAGATGCCAAGAATTAGCGTGATTAAATCAGAGAACAAGCTGCACTTAAAGCCCAAAACGCATACTTTTTCCCTTGTGCTCCCTCTGGACACGAACAGGTACAGCCTCACCTTTCATGCTGCAGCACTTGTAGCAACGTGTGTTCTGGGTTCAGCTTGTACATCTCTGCTCTCTCTTCATCTTCAAAATAGAGCTGAAAAAATTTGGAGGGGTTATTAAATACTTAAGGTACATGAAGGCAAACTACTAAGCTGTTGAAAGTCCAGTCACAGCACACCATATATCGACTAGAGGCTTATCAAACTTCTGTTCCTTGAACCAACTATGTCAGATGCTAACTTCAGCAATGTTGAAACTGTTTTGTGTAAATTCCAAGTCTTCCCTGTATAAACCAGCTTAGCTTCTTACGGCAGTGGCAGCAGGAAGGTAAAATACACTGGCTGTGTCTGTGCTTTAGAGGAGCAATCCAGATCTACAGGCTGCTTTTTAACAGGTGAAATGCAGCAATGGTATGAGCTAAACTGAGCAGGTTTAAAGATATTTGAACAAAAAAGAGTAGATTTAAGAGACTCAAATCCAGCAACTGTGCCTTAGACTTTACATACACACAGAGCTATAATCCCAGTTTTTAACCTGGTAAAGTACACAGCCACTGTCCTTCTGGACCCGTCTGCTCACTGCACTAAGAGCTGCGCTGCTGCCTGGCACACACGACACTGAGGTGGAAAATGAAAAACAAACATCTGTACCCTTCTATGTACTATTTCTGAAAAATTCTCCAAACCTGCCATAGCCACAACCAACTTGCATCCCACATGAGCTAAAGTCTTAATAGACATATATTGTCTTGATGGGACTAAGTGTTTAAGCACCACCAGTTAGATCTGAAAATAACCTTTGCTTTAATATTTTCTCATTTGTACTGAGCAACTTCACAACACAGTTAAAAAAACTGGCATCCTACCAGCTTTATGGTCTAAATCTTAATTATTGTTACAAAGATGGGAATCTAAGCGATAACTATAAATACCTTCTATCAAATACAACGTAAGTGGAAGACTAAAGAACTTTCATTTTCATTAATGAATTCTGTGTCTATGTCAGCACACGTGGAAAATATTTGAGTTAATAAATGAGTGTAGCTCTCCAAATCCGTATTTCACATCCATGCATGGTAAACAGGTAAAGATGCCATTGCTTTCATACACTCAAGGCTGCTCAATCTCACTCCAGGAAAAATCAAACAAAAAAGCAAACCAACCAACAACCAACCCACCAAAACACAGCACAACAACCCTGAAATAGAAGGAAAGTCAAACTTCTCACCTCAAGATTGTTGGGAAGGTATTTTCTTTCTAAATCCCAAGGAGGTAACTCAGCAAACATCACCATTAAATGATCAATAAACCTAAAAGCCAAAATAAACTTGGTTAGCTTAGATGAAGTGTTCAGCTTCAATAATTTGTGCAGTTGCAATTGAATGATGGTAAAAACACATTTGCAAACTAGACAATAGACTTGAAAGTAAGTTCAGATCACTAATAGTTTCTTCCTTTCAAACTCATTGCTTTCCCAATGAGACCAGGGCCCTGTTGTAACCCATGCTGTTGGCTTCAAACTTCAGCAGTGCAACAGCAAAATATTTTTAACTTTTCATTTTCACACTCAAAAAGATGTCAAAATAAACACCCTGCATTTTGTCTAAAATGGATTTTCCTTCTACGTGGTCCCACCAGCACCACGCTTCATCAGATCAGAGTGCGCAGAGGCTTGCTTATATTGGTACTTCAGGAGTGCTGGTGGCCAATTTGTTCTAAGAACCCAATTTGACTTCGTTTGGTCATGAAAAGGTGTAGTGAACATTACTGTATAAGAACTACAACTTTATTAATCTGCTTGCACTGTAATTTTAAGTCATAAAACCTATTAGTAGATCTGAGGAATACATACCTCCCGACAAAAAAAAAGTTACAAATTCCAAGTTTGTTTAATGCAAGATCAGAAACTGAAGTTAACATCAAGAAGAGTGGAATTCCCACCTTGCCAGTCACTTGCTTATAGTCTGAAAGGTCTGCAGCACTTCAGTCAGGCCTGCTGTAAACCCTAAGGAAAACTATGGGGTCACTAGTGGTTACCAGAGTCCCTTTTGGAAACTTTTCATAATTTTTAACTCTAATCCTCTTTTTGAGACCCCATATTTGGAAGCCTTCAAAATCACACCTTAATAAACCTCTAAAATCCATGCATGCAGATGGGTCACTGGTATTACTGGCCGCTGGTGTATGCTTGCGCTGCAAGCCCCCTTAATCACACTGGCTAAATACGACGTCTTTGCACTATAAATTTATGTAACGTTGAGATTTTGGCCCTCATATTTTAAAGCAGCATTCGTAAATCATAGAATAATTCAGGTTGGAAAGGACCTCAGGAGATCATCTAGTGCAACCTTCTGCTCAAAAGCACTGTCAGCTATGAGATTAGAAATCTGGAACTACTTCATTAGCATGGCAGTGTTTCACTTGCTGTCTGTTCTCATCTACTCAAACATCCCCTTTACGCAAGAATGCTGCTGACAGTGCACTTACCTGGAGTTCTCATGAAAAGCTGCAATGAAGTCTGTTTGCTTGTGCTCAGGGTACAGAAAAAGAACAGGCCAGTTCAGGCTGCCTTCAGCATCTAAATGCACCTTTGCCCCCGTGGCATTGTCAGAGTGGAACCCATCTAAGCATATCTCAGCTACACCATCTGATATTTCCTCTTCTTCATTTGAAGGCTCAAGAACCAGCTTGATATTTCTTTCCTGGAGGTAAGGAAAAAAAAATACCCAACCAAAAACCAAACAGGTATGGTGGGAAGAATAAGAGCAAAAAATTAGCAGTCAGTAAAAGGACAAATTGTGTCTTTCTTATTAATGAGTCAGCTCTTAAACACACCATCAAAAGCCTTCCTACAGTATCACACTCAGGTGACTGGTCTTCCCAGTAGAATCCAGAACCTCAGCCAGACACCCAGACTCCTCATAAAATGGATGAGGAGAGGTAGGAATCCAGAGGAGCTTGCATGCTGAGAAAAAAGCCTGAGAAAATGTGGAGAAAGGGATGCATCTGAAATCCTGTTCTTTGGGACCTAGCAGGCACAACTCCAGCGTGCAACTACATGCACCAGCTCCTAAGAACATCCACTCTTTCAGAAAACTGAATAAACCTCTCTTTTCTTTGGAAAGACAACTGCAGAAGAAGAGATCGGATTTATGTAATTGCCCAAAATATTTTAAAATAGCCCAAACATTTGCCGAGGAAGGAGAGGATCCGGGATTGATTCTCTCCTCCACCCTACCGGATGGTTCTCTCCTATCCTTTCACTGAAGCAGTGCCCATCAGCAAAGAAAGCAAGGTTCATTGGGCCGGTGTGATGATACAGCCCAGCAGGCAGAGCACTCTCTTGGATGCTCACTCCATCTCCTAACACTAGGTTTGTATTTTGCATTAGTTATTACCTGAAATATGAAACACAGGAGCTGAGGCTAGAGCCATGCAGGTACAGAGAATCATGGTTTTAACTCAACTTTTTGGCTCTAGCCCTCAAAAGCAGGTGTACAAGAACAACCTCTTAGAAACAAACAAGAGAGCTCTTAAAAAGAAAAACACAACAAAACAAACCACACAAAACCAACCCCCTTCACCGACCCACCTTTATCGCTGCAAGCAAAATTTCATTTTGACACTGCTCTTTCTTCTCCATCACCTTTGCTTTCCTTGCATCCCGCTCCTTGACTCGCTACATGTAAGAAAAGATTGCACCGTGACCACACAGAGCAAGTCAATGCCCACCACTGCTCTACCCTGCCAGTGAGAGGAGAATCAGTTCAGATCTCCAGAAGGGTCCCCTCCAGCTCTTTCCCCTACATATCTCTACAACTCAAACTATGCGGAACCACCACTCAGTTCTGTTTGGGGATATTGTACTTCACAGAAACTTGTATGGAGCACTCTTTAACTAAGGATCCCAAAGCGCTTCTTGACACAAAGCGGGCGACAAGCATTGTAGATGCTAGAGTGCCTTAATATTTACCTTTAATTTGTCAGCTTTAGCTCTCATTTCCACAAGCTTTTTCTCTTTTGAATCTATTCGCAAGCCCTCCTCACACCATGCTATTGCTTCAGAGAAATTCTTTAGCTCCATGTGACAGAGAGCTCCTGGAAGGATTAAGATTTTAAGTTTCCAGTATTGGAGTCAGTATACAACTACCACACAAAGTGGTGATTATAAAGACAGCATTAGCCCCAATGCTTTCAAGAGGCATATACAGCAGCGCACGCTATTGTCTGGTGTGGTCATGTTCAACTGTAGACTTCCAGCAGGTCCATTCAGCCGAGTAGAAAATCTAAAATATTTCAGCAGTTCTTTTATCATTTGCTCATCAAGTCACAGGAATCAACAGAATGATGCTATAAGTGTCTGTTACAATAAAAATGTTATCATTATAATCAACATATCAGTATTTGTCTCATAAAGAAAAGTAATGTGGTCATTTCCGTAGAGTGAGAAATGCTGGTGGGGGGGTGGGGGGACCAAACGCTAAAAAACTAGCATTGTGGAAAATAGCAAAAGTTATGCTGTGCTCTACAGAAGCAGGTCCAATGCCTCTTTGACAGATATAGAAGCTGAAGAGCAAAGAGCAGAAAGACAGTGTTTTGACTGAAAATCCAAAGCAAAATGCAGAGCTCTGTTTTGGGGAGAAACAGCAACAGCAAAACAAGACAAAAACATCTTGTACAGTAACCACTTTACTTTTCTGAAACAAATGCTGTCTGGAAACAGAGTATGATGCACACCCACAGTAATTTAAGGTTTATAAACACTGTTATTTAACACACAGAAACATTCAGTGAAACAAAGCAACATCTAACAACAGTCTGTTCCAGGGCTTGTAATAATAACAGCATAAAAACTAACATGTGCAAAGCTGTTTTGAAATTATGTTCCTTGCACTCCATGCAGTAACACGTGCTTTAACTCTTACCTCTTATGATTGCTTTGAGATGGGTGGGCTTCAGCTTCTTTGCTTGGATGGCATCGTTAAGTGCAGAACGGTAGTTACCTATAAAGCAAGCAAAACTGCTCAGAACCTTTCATTTATATTTAAAATCCAAGCAGATCCCAAGGTGACAAAATACCTTATGTGGGGGCTCTGCAATTCACTGTTTCTACAATCACTGTGAGGTGAGTGGAAGAAAGAGCACGTTAAGAGCAACAGGCAAAGGACAGGAATCAACCACACAGGTGAGAGGTAAGTAGCATGACTGCGCGCAAACCATCGCCCAGCTGCGACATACAACAGCGTTAAAAGGCCAAGAACACCTTCCCTGCTGTGTGGACGCTGTTGGTAGGATGGGGGGTAGCTTGAGGAGGACATGGCCACGAAAGCGATAGAATTGCTGCTCCAACAGATTTCTGAGGCCAGGGCATCCCCCTGTAGTTCAAATCACCCTGTGAATCTGTTCAGCATCAAACCCCGCTGGCTTTGCCCTCTCCTGGAGCCAAGGCTGGAGCAGCAAGTAACAGCAGCGAGGAACGGAGCGCAAACCCCGCACGCAGCCGTGCCCCGAAGGGAGCCAGTCTGCGGGGTTCCAGGCGTCATTTTCCGATGAATAAGCTATTTAGCATGCTCTATCACAAAAAAATAAAAAAAAAAGGGAAGGAAAATAAGGCCCAAAGCGGGGAAGAGAGGCGGCTGCGGGCCTTACCCAGGTAAAACCGCGCGGCGCCCCGGTTTGCGTGCAGCGCGGCGTTCAGCTCCGCGTCCCCGCACCGCCTCCTGAGCCCCTCGGTGTAGGCGGCGGCGGCTCTCCCGTAGTCCCGCTCCCTGAAGTACGCGTTCCCTTCGTTTTTGTGCATCCTGGCCAGCCCTGCGGGGGGAGGCGGGGGCCCGGGCTGAGCGGCGGCGCAGCGCCCCAGGGCCCTGCCCGGCCGGCGCCGGCGGGACGGGC
>VZTV01034709.1:46428-58525 GCA_013400875.1 Anhinga rufa
GCTGGGCTGGCCGCCGGAGCCGGCGCTCGCCCGCCCCTCGCTGCCTAACCAACCCGCGCGGCTCTGGCGGCTCCTGCGGGAGGCGCCCGCCGCAGAAGCTGCCTGCCCCCGGCCCGAGGCCGCGGGGCCGGGCGGAGGCCGGCGTGAAGCGCCCCGGGCGGGTGCTCCCGGCTTCGCAGCCGCAGGCGTTTGCCGCGGGGAGCTGCAGCTCGGGTACGGGATTGCCCGGGTCAAGCTCCGTGGCTCTCTCCGAGAGCTTCACCCAGCAGGAGCAGTTCTTGCACAACACCCGTGCTCATGTAATAGTACAAAACCAGTAAACAGAGGGGAGGCAGGACGAAATGGGGCCGCCGGGAGGAAACGGAGACCAGCTCTGAGGGTGACATCCCCTTGGGGCTCTGGGGAGAGCAGCAACAGCGTGCGGCTGGCCTGCTGAGAGCACCCTGTCCACAGCGTACCTGTGGGGGTGGATTCCTGCTCCCATCCTTGCGTCTGATGTCTCCCGGTGGCTCTCCGCTCCCATAAGCTCTCTGAATCCCCTCCCAGCTAAGGCTGATGTTAACCGCAGCGATGCCTGTGTCCCCTGTTCCTGCCGGCAGCCCTGCGGCACCCCTCCACCTCCCTCGCGCCTAGCTGGAGCTGAGCCCAACGGGAGGGGGCCAGTCCCCTCACGTCCTTCTGGCCTAGCTTCAGGGCTGAGAGTCAATGAAAATCTGGGGACACTGCAAGGAGCTCCCCGGGATCTCAGGGGTATGATGTGCCCCTCAGGGGCACGATGCGATTCTGATACGTGCATGTCTACACCTGGCCCCGTCTAGGCTTGCCCTCAGGCACGGACAAGCCCTGAGGACCCTTCTGAGGTGATTTTCAGCATGCGTGAGCTTTCTCCTGTCAGGCATTGGGCCCTGTCCCATCTTGACAGGTTCCAGATCTTGCAGATACATCTTCATGTGGATCTGGAGACCAGAGGAAACTCATCAGCTTGTGCCCAGTGGCAGGACGGATGATGAAATGGCGCGAGTACAAACCACCAGCACACATCAGGTCAGCTCCTTGGCCGTGCCAGGCTATGCCAGAGAGCCAGGCCGGCCTGCCCAGCACCAGCACCTCAGTGTCCCAAGCGTGACCCCCATGGTTAGCAGTACCAGGAAAGGCAGTGCAAGCCCCCAAGATGTTGCTCATCCTCTTGATCTTGGCTGTAAGTTTGGTTCCTGGTGATCATGGGGTCCTTGAAAGCAACTGGCTCATCCACCCCGCCTTCCAGGCTCAGACACGGGGGCGGCACACCCTAACGTGTTCCAGACGTTGAACCACTTGGCCATAGGAGCGCGCCTGAAGAAAGGCTGAGAAATCAAAAGCCTTTTTCTTATGTCATTTCAGCTTTTTCCAGTCAAACCTGGCAGACAGAGAGCACCCAGCACCCAGTGACCACCTCCACGCTGCACTTTTCAGCCTCCTGCCTCTAGCTCAAAGGAAGTTAAACATCTCTGAAGAGGAGTTGTAAGCACATATTGAAGTACTCCACCAGAGGAGGAGATTTCACTTCACTGAGCCTCATTTTATGAGGAGTTAAATAATTCTGTGTAAATATAAGGGAGTAAGAATGAGTCCTTATTTTATTTAAAAATGGGGTTTGAAGAAATCTTTGTGATTCTTCTGTAATGGGAAATACTAAGGAGCACTCCTGTTTACAGGGGACTGGAAATGGGCAAAATCAAGGGATTAAAGAGCACATTTTTGATGTTCCTGAGTGATTTAGGAGCATTAAAGTCATTAAATAGTCAAGCCAGGTCCGTGACATGACTCAGCATCCTGCGAAACGTTGCCCAGAGGGGCCTGGGGAAGTCCCTCAGCAGCTCAGTGCCCGAGCCAGGATCTGGCCCAGGTTTTCTGGCTGCCAGGTAGCAGCTTCACTCCCAGACCAGCTTTCACTGATTTTGTCAGGCAATTACTTCTCCCTACGTGTTTCTCATCACAATTAGACAAACAATGCAAATGCTGTCTGGGAGAAGCGCTGTGGCTGTCTCGGAGGCTGTAGGAGCAGGACAGGTCCCTGTGGGAAGGGGGCCCGCCCACGCCTCAGACACTCAGCATGCTGTGCTGGCCCCGACGAGGACTTACCTGTGCCCGGGTACAGTACGCCTGGCAGCTGAGCTGTGGGTCCCGCAGGACATCCAGTGCCATATTGCATATCCCTTTGGCCATCTCCTGCTTGCCCAGGGAGTGGAAGTTATTCACCAGGCAGTTCAGGACGGGAAGGTTATCTTTCACTGTTTCATCGTCTGTTTGAGCCACAGAAGCGAAACACATGACTTATTGCCCGCTGTGCTGATCAAAGGGGCAAAACCATCTTGGACTGATTTGCCAGGGTGGTGTTTTAACCAGGAGGCTATACAAGAGACGTGGTCTGTGGGGAAAGCTGATATCTCTTATTAAATCAGCAGACAGGACTGAATGCGGGGCTAAGCTTGGGGGCTATGTGCCTGAAAGCCTGTCTGTGCTCCTTATTTTTTCCAGCTGTGCTGGGGGAATCTAATAAAGGTACTGCTGTCTCGCAGCCTTTCAGTGAAATGCTTGCTTGCTGCTTTGCCAAGGGCTGATTTATGCTACTGGGGCCAAACACATGGCCTGAGAGGGGTGTGCCCTGCACATGGTGGGACTGAGGGTCTTGGCTGCCATCTGGGGCCTCCCCTCTTTGCCCTGGGGGATTTCCAGGAGGAAAAATGCTGAGGATGGCAGAGGAAGATGAATGAAGGACCAAGCAGGCAATGGCAGCTGCCTCGAATCAGTCCCTGGTGCAGCAGCTCTGGGTATAGCACCTTGCCAAAGCAATCGAGGATGGTCAGTCTCAGAGAAGTCACAGTCCTGGATCACCGTCGGGGTGGTGGAAAATGTTTTTTTCCTCTCCAGCAGCAACCCCAGGTAGCACCAGACCAGGGCTAGGGAAGAGAAGTCAGGGCAGGTGAGAGGCCAAGTCATTCAGCAGCCGAACCTCTCCCCATCCCACAGAGGGCTTGCAGTTTGGGCTTGGGGCCTTGGCACAGAGAGGAAGCACGTCCTGACCGACCATGGGCGTGCTCTTACACAGCTTGTTGGGTCCATGAGCACACAGCGCTGGCTCATACACCTGGCTGACTAACTTTCACGAGTACTTTCATTCCCTCCAGTGCTGTTACTGTAACTGCACAACTGCAGGACAATGTTCTGATGCCCAGTGAAGCGGTAGTAGCAGGGCTTGTCTTTGATTCACCCCTTGGGATGTTACTGGGGGATATAAAATTACCGTACATCCCCTACACCCTGGCAGCTAACTGAGGTGCAGGCTCGCCCGGGTAACCCTCGGGTGCTTTCAGACAGCTCCTCCTGAGCAGACAACACTGTTGAAAATAAACAACACTGATAAAAATATAGTAATTAGAATCAGAAGAATGCATATCATCATCTGAGCTTCAGGGCTACCTTGGATGTAGGCACATAGAGCATCCATCAGTGCTGGATGCATTACACCCTGAGCTACACGTGCGCAGGGACCAGAGGTGGGTTTTACACAGAAGGGTTTGGGGCGCCCCTCCTGCTGAAATGATCCATTTTTCCTGTAGTGAGCGTTGGAGGACTTGATGACTTTGTTGGAGCAGTGCCAGGGTCCTGCTGAAGGTGGGCAGCCTCTTCTGCTCCATGCTGCCCTGGCTCAGCAAGATCCTGTCCAGCCTGCAACGGGAGTGGGTGGCATGGCTGGGACCGGGCAGCAAACCCCACTTTCTACGCCAAACAGCAGCCCAGCACCAGAGAACCGGCCTTCCCAAGCCTGGCTTGCTCTTGTCTGAAACACCACAGGTGTTAAGGGGGCTGGTGAGCCTCCCCTGTGAAGATCATGGGTGCAGATCACCCTGCCCAGACCCACCAGTGCTCACAGACGCAGCAAATACAGCGCCACAGAGGAAATGAGCACCAAGAGCATCATTTTATGCCCAAAGCGGGACTGGCAGGTTGGTTGTTGCTTTAAGAATGTATTTTTTAGCAGCTTAGAGTTAATTTGTCCCTATGAAAGCCTGGCAAATGGTTGGATCAAGCCCTGAGTATGCTGCTTTAGCCAGTCTGGGAGCCTCTGTTACAACCAGGACCCCAGCCTTGACCCTGCTGTCTGCCGGCCCTGGCCGCTCCCAGGAGCGGACATTCCCTGGGGAACCAGGATGCGGGTGCCACGGTGGCAGCTGCCATGGCAACGGGACCGGAGGGCTGCCATGGCAGCCCTCGGGGACCAGAGCTGCCAGCGCGGGGCTGCAGACGCTCCCCGCGGACATGGGCAGCCAGGTGAGGCCAGCGGCTGGGCTTGCCTGGGTGCACGGGGAGAGCTGGGCTTACCGGTGTAGCTCTCCTCACCTCCCAGATTGCCTGTGCCTGCTGGGAAGCAGCTTCTTGCATGGGGACTTTTTGCATGTGATGGTCTGGGACACCCCGCTCAGGCTGGGAGCACCCCAGGGTGGAAGTGTCGGTCATGGGCTGCTCACACCGGAGCTTGCTAGTGCCCAGCAGACACAGAGGAGTGGGACGTGGAGCAGCAGATCTCCCCTAATCACCCCTCTCCACCTTGCTGCAGAGCCATGGCTGGCTGAGCATGGGCTCAGCCTCGTGCTCCGGTCCTGGCGCTGCTGACAGCAGTGCTGTGGCTCTGCGTTGCAGGGGAAAGTGTCAGCCTCTGGCTGGGCCAGAGCAGAGAAGCGTTCCCAGCTTAGTCAGCTGCCCCATTTCCAGTTCAAGGAGATAATGAAGAGGCGCAAACGCCAGGTAAGAGTTGGGTTTCATCTGCCCTCTGTGCACATTTGCTGGGGGCAAGCGGTGCAGGCAGCGCTGCCCAGCCCCGTCCTTACCCTCCCCACTCTCCTCCTGCAGCAGGAAAGGCTGGGCCCGGGAATGTACAACATAAGGGACTTTCTGCAAGAGACACGGCCCTCCAGCCTCCGGGGGATCTGCGACACGAGGGAGCAGCGGTTCAGAGATGTCCACAGGGTATGTCACCCTGACATGGGAGATGCTGGGGAATGGTGCCTGTCAGCTGTGGGACTTGGCTCTGGGCTGATGCCCCTGGAGAACAAGCCTTTTGCAAGGGTTAGGAGCTACTGTGGGCGCCATCTCCTCCTGCTGGGCTGGGGACTGTCGCCCTTGCCGAGGCTGCACATGGCCACCCCACCTCTCCTGCAGGACTGCTTCCCTGGCCCCGGCACGTATGGCCCCCAGGGGAACCCCTACGCCTGCCTCGAGGAGAGGGACAAGCGCTCTGCCAGCACGAGAGGGCTGATGGACAGCAGGACGGCAAAGTGTGCCCAGGTGGCAGCCAGGGTAAGTCCTGCCCCTTGCCCTGGGGACATGCTGGTGGGGTGGCCCCGTCCCCTTGCTGAGCGCAGCCCTCCCGTGCCTGCAGGACAGTGGCCTGGGGCCTGGCACCTACCACCTGCGGAGCAGCATCGGCGAGGGGCTGCGGCGGCGGGCGCGTCGCCCCAGCCAGCCATTCTCAGGGGACAGGTTGAAGCCCGCTGGTGGCGGCCATCACGCCTTGGAGGTACGTTGCCCTGGGGCCCCGCACCTGGATGGGGTTTCTCAGCGAGCTGTGGCATTGCCAACACCTTGCTATAAAGATGGAGAGCTGCCTTACATCAGTGCCTGTCCTGCTCGGATGTTGCTCTTTGACTTGGATCCTGGAAAAACATGCCCATGCAGCAGCGTCTGGGGAGCGAGCAGGCTGGTGCCTGTGAGCAGTGGCAGGGCTGAGCTCTCATGGCACGGGACGGATGGGGTGGCCCGAGAGCCCACCAGCAGCTGAGCCTCTTGTGCCACTCCCTTGTCCCAGCAGAGGAGAGGCACCGAGCCGAGCACTGGCACTGTCAAGGGTTTCCTGGACGAGCTGATGTTGAAGGAGAACAAGAAGAAAGGCTGCTTCAGCACCCTGCCGAGGAACCCAGGCTGCCCCACGGAGAGGATTTTCTGGGCCACGCTCAGCCAGTGCCCGAGAGAGGCGGTCAGTGGGAGCATGGACACTGGCACCAGCCGGTGTCACTGGCATCCCCGGTGGTGCAGCGGGTGCCTGGGGCGGGGATGCATTAGGCCCTGGGGGGATGGACAGATGTCTCTCTGATGTTGTGCAGCTCTATTTATGAGCAAACTGAAGTGTTTCCTTCTGCCCAGTATGCAGTGGGGCCAGGCTCCTACAACCCAAAGCCCATTGAGAGATCAAGGTACTCCAGCCAACCCCCGTTCTGGTCATCTGCCAAGAGATTCGACAGAAAGTACTACCGCTTCTTTACCGGGAACGAGGTGAGTGAACAGACAAGGCAGTGAGAGAGGGACACAGGAACGGTCAGGCTCCGAGCTTCATGCATGACCATCCCCAATCCATTACCAGCACCCTGGGAGAGGATGAAACTCTTCTGAGCCAAAGTAAGGGTGGGCACTCCTCACCAGCTTCAGCCAGCTAAACGTTAGGTGTGTCCTCTGAATGGAGCTTCCCAGTGGAAGTCCCACATCAGGTGCTGTCTGTGATAGAAGGGCGGGCTGACCTCAGGAGGTGCTTTTCTCTCTCCATTGATTATCAAGGAAACCTGGGTGACTTGGCCAGATACCCATCCTTTAGAGAGCAGATGAGTCCCTCTCTGGGTGCTTTTGTTCTCACCCAGAAATGGTTGCTAAAGAATAAATGGTGAATAAAGGCCCACGGCCCAGTGTCCTTCCAAGTGAAGGGAAAGGTGCCCCCTGCGTACCGCAGCATACGGAGCACCCACCACTGAGCACGTGCTGCCCGTAGGCGGGTGAGCTTGGCTGGTGCTGAGCAGAGGGGCAGGAGTTCAGCAGCGACGTTATCTCAGCCTGCATCCTTCAGGCTTTTGCCCTTTTCAAGGGATGCTCAGACAACCCTTCCCATTAGTTTTGCTCTGCATCAGCTGCAAGCAAGCAGATGCATTTCATGGATGAGGGCAGCTGGGTTTGAGTCCTTTTAGGTGCCAGGAGCTCCTTGTATCCTCTCAGAAAGTCATATTCTGCTGCTTCAAAGCTAGTTTTTCATCTAGCAGCATGTTGCAGAGCCAGTGCAGGTAGGAGCCCTTCCCTTAGTACCCATTCCTGGAACTGTATTCATCTTGGCGGCTTCCCCATGGAGAACCAGAACAAAGCTTAAAGCAGACAGGGAAAGCTTTAGTCTGACATAGTCCACCTTGGCTAGGGATGAGGAGCATGCTTCCATGTGGCTTCTCTCCTTTATCCAGCTGAGTGGGGGACAAAGAGGTCAAGGATGAAGACATCTTTGTAATTGCTGGGGTACTCGACAGATTCCATTTCAGTGGGGAGGTTGTGACACGGCAGCCCTTCACTACAGCTAGCAGTAGGCAACTAGCGAGCCTGCTTGAGCCCACAGAGCTAATCAACTTCTTTATGGACCGCTGAGATGAGAACTGCTTGTGAAGGGGACTGGCTGGGCTAGCACCAATTAGAGTGTCTTCTCCTCCCTCCCCTGTAATATAGGCTTGGTTTGGTTAAGATATGCCACGTATCGTTGCATTTTTTGCAACTGAAAGCCTGGCCACATGAAGGCACTACCTGGTTTTGCCCCACTTGCATCCCCCACACTGCCTCTGGATAGGGAACCACATGACACTTTCTCCTTCCAGAACCTCGTAGATGTTGGTCGCTATGACATCACCAAGCATGAAAATTACCCTCAGAAGATAAGATACCAGTCCCTGTACCGGTGTGATGTGCAGCGGTACCTGAGCAACTTGAAGCGGGATGCCTACTTGCTGTAAGTCTGGCAGACAAGGGGACCGTAAGTGGTTTCACCTGGCTTACAGGAAAATCATCCTGAGCAGCTCTGGCGAGACTGAGTGCACATTACTGATGCTACAACTGATGCGAGATGGGATGGTCGTGTAGTTAAAGCACTGGATCGGGACTGAGAAGCACTCGCCAGCCCCGTCACAGGTTCCTTCTGCGGACAGGGAGGTTGGTATTGCTGCACCTCTCCCCTCCCAGGAAAGTGAGGAGACCTTTGTGCTTCCCCACCGTGTAGGGGTGGCAGAAGGGTTAAAGGACCACTGGCTCTGGAGGCACTTCACAGCCACCAGGGTGTGGGTTGTATTTTGTGAAACGCAGTTTGCCTGCAGCAGAGGTGTAGGCAAATAGTTCCCACCCAGTTAGAGGAGGCAGCCCGGGAAGGAACCGGGAGGTGGGTGGATAATCAGGCTGTCTGGACTCATTCCCAGTGCTGGCACTGGACTGCTCAACAGCTCTGAACAGAAATCACCTTCTCAGGCTGTGCCTTGGTTTACGCATCTGAGGAAAGAAGATAACAAGGCTCACTTTCACCGCAAATGGCTTTGAAATCGCTAGCGTGAAAACCCTGTGAAGCCGTTAGTAACTATACTAATGAGAGACCTCAGGATAGCCCTCCGCTCTCACCTTTGCTTGTGGCCAAGATTAGCAAACTGCTGCGGTGGCACTACGGGCTGACAGCTCTGCAGAGGTCTTTCTTGATCTCCAGAGAGTAGTTAGAAATCGGTCTTGCCTTAATATAACTCGGCAGCTTTCAGCAGGGCAGCCAGAAGTTAGCTGTCCTATGATGGAGAAAGCATAATGTAATCTAGCTTTCAGTAGTGCCTAGCTTTGTTAATTTTGCACTTCTAGGAGGAATAAAAAAGAAATCCGAACAGCGAGCAGGACTTGGAATTCAAATGCATGTCTCTGATCAAATAGCACTAGCTCCAAAATCACTTTTCAAGCTACAGCTGTGCTTTTTAGGGAATAGCCAGGCTTTTAAGAGCTCTGTTCACCTCCACGCTCGTTAAGACTAATGAGATTAATCCAGCCAATAATCTGAACCCACTGAATCGCATCCTCTTTCCACAGTGAGCGGATCAAGCCTATTGCTAAAAACAACTGGAATGATTTGATTTCTGCTCCACGTTGTCCAGATACCTCTGAAGAAATCACTGCTGTTTTCCAAACATAAGGTGGTGCTGGGAAGCCCAAATCAGTGAGTAAGTGGCAGACGTGCCAACAGATGAGACGAGGTAGAGAAAAATACAGTGTGCTCGCACGCAAGTAAGGAGATAGGAAACAACACCAGTCTTGTTCTGTGGTAATAAAACACTCTTAGACAGTCAGCAGTCTAACTTTTCTGTTGAGTAGTTCATTATGTCCACCTTGGACTTTACAAAAGCGGCACGCTTGAGGATGCCAGATACCGTGTCTCCACCAAAAGAAGGTCCGGTGGCACGCAGAGCTCAGTCAGCGTTAAACGCTTCCTTTCGAAGGGCGCTACTGAAGGAAGTTGCACGTACCTGTTACGGACATGGTGGTGGTACCACAGCCAAACGCCCCCAGCTCCACCAGCACAGCCCGACGGAGAGCTGGGTCTGAGAAAGCAGTGCTACGGCGAAGTAGTTAGTCAGGCCTTCAGCACCTGCCTACCTTCCCGTCCTGTGCTGCCTTTAAAGTAGCTGTGTGCGAGGATCTTCCTCACAAGCTGTAACATACAGCTTCACTTCAATTAACAATGCAAACGTTTATAAGCAGCTGGAGGGAATCGGGGAATTGAGTGTCATTGTTCCAAATTTCATAGGGTATTAAACCCTAGAGGCAACGGAGAAAGTGAAATGGAGAGGTGTGTCAGCGGTAACAAAGGGTGTCCATAAAAACGTACCGGGAGTACGCTGCTTCACTTGGAGTTAACCTCTATGAAGTCTCACACTAGTGTTTAGACCAGACTGGAGTAATTAAATCTAGGTGTAATTATATGTTAGTTGTGGTTGGTTAAGTATGCTAATTAATCTGCAATTATCCTTTGGTGGGGGGGATAATTGAACACAGGTAAAGCTGCAGTGATTTAAGGAAATAGTGATGATTGTTCCAGAGGCAAGCAGAGGAGGGAGGGGGTCTCTGAGGGGAAGCGCCTGAGCAGCGATGTGGGCGAGCGTAGGCTACAGCAACGCTGCTGGGCTAGCCACAGAGGACCGCGAAACGCAGCTCCGGTCAGGGCTCAGGCAGAATGGGATTGAAGGAGCACAGGGCTTTGGCACCTGAACCGCAGTTTCAGCAGGGCTGAGGTATTGAGCAGCCGGGATTTCAGGCAGAAGCCTGGGAGCTTCCCTCTGGCAGTGGAAGAGGCTGCACCAGCCGTGACCAAGGGATGGGCAGGAGTGCCTCCGAGTAGGCTGACACAGCTGCTGTGGAGGCATTTTTCAAGGAAACAGATGTGGATGTGAAACCCCTCAGGCTGAAGAGGGCACTGAATCTTCATCCTTGCTTCTGTGGGCGATCACTCGAACCAGAGATTAGATTTATTAGCGTGAAGTGAGAAGAATGAAGTAGCTATTCATGTCAGTGGTCGCAGCACCTACCTCCAAAATGGGGTTTTGTCTTCCTTGGGCAAAACGTCACAGGGGAAGAATGAGGCAAGAATGAGGCAAAAAAAGAGAGGGTAACTAGCATCCTGAGTCTATGTGGAGTTAGTGGGGCATAACTGAAGGGTTACGGCTCAGCTGTAAGGTGTTTGTTTTGTACAGGTGTGTACACCAGAGATAAGGGTAGGCTCAGGGACTTCCAAGACATTCCTTCAAAGCCGTCTGCAGCGCTAGGCTCCTCATCCCCCAGCAGCCTCGCGAGGCCTCTGGTCTCTTACCCAGACACCAGCTTTCCTCAGTAATCGCTGGCCATTTGTAACTATACAGTAAGCATGAGAAGTGATAAATGCAGCTGTTGAAAAGCAAGTAATCGTTCACTAAGACACCACTTTGAACAGTATGCTGGCTAGATCTTTATTTTAAACAGCCTGTACAACCAGAAATTAAGAGCAACAGCAATTGTGCATGTGCGTGACTGATACAGTTACAGTACCCAATCACCTCATACAAAGCTTGACAATAAATTAAGTGAAAAACCCAATACAGCGCGCACCTAAAGATCACCAGTACCCAAGTGAGAGAAATGCAGCCTAAGTAAAAGCATTTGCATATCCTCTAGCTGTAGGAACATCGCCCTTTAGAAGCTAACCAAACCCATTCTTGCTCTGTGCAGATCATCTTACAAGCACTGGGCTAAGTCATAGCTTTGCCCCAGGGACAAGGGAAACTGCTCTTGTGCCACTTCCCTCTCAGGGGCAGGAGGGCAGGTTTCACCCCAAGCATCAGCGTTGGCCCTCCCGTGTAGCCCAAGGCCTGGAACTGTGTAGCAGATGTTCCTGGATCACTGACACAGCTCCACCTCCCGCCCAGCTCCGTGGCTCGGGCAGCACGGCAGGCGCTTGCGTTGGCTGCGTCTCCTCTTGGCAGGCTGCCCCTGCTACCAGTCCCCTGCACGGGATTTTAAGGGGTACCTTGTTCGCACGCAATTTGTCCAGCGCGCATCACTGAGTAACAGGCCAAACTTGTTCTTGTTACTGCTTTATCATTGGTTTCATCTGGACCATAAACATCCATCTAGCAATAAATAAAATCATTGGTTTAGCACTCATATAAAAATTGCAATGCCTCCCACTGGTATCTTTAAAAAGTTCTTCACATTACCCCCTACGCAAGCCTCAAGAAAATGACTTTCTTTTCCCTCAGTCTCAGTCCTTACTTCATTATTGTTACTTCATCATTGTTACTTCAAGTAACAATTTAAAGTACTGCTTGGACAAGACATGGGCTTGGTTTGGAACCATGCTTCTGCCTACAGGGTCAAACCATTTCCACGCTTCTGCACTTGACCCTATGAAATGTGTGACTGTGCCGTTTCACCAGCGAGCAGCAGAAGGGGCAACTGAACAGTACTTCCTCTCCAGGTGGCTGAAACAGTCCTTTTACAAAGCCTATCAATCTAATCCAGCTAAAATGAAAAGCAAAAATGCCACTCCAGTCAGACCCCAAGCCTGTGTGTATCAAGATGCACAAGAGTTTGTCTTATCCACAGCCGCTTGCTCTAACTAGCCTCGTATAAATAACGCCGTGACTTGCTTTTCTTACCGGCCAGGACAGAACCGTCTGAAGTAACCCACATCTTCCTCCAACTGCGTATTTATAAGGCACTAAAATTAAGCAGCAACCAAACCGCCCCCAAAAACAAAACAAAACAA
>VZTV01034711.1:230-12752 GCA_013400875.1 Anhinga rufa
TTTGATGAACAGTATCAAAGCATTATGCATGGACTGAAGAACACAGGCCTTGAAATACTTCTATTCTGGACAGAGATACATTCTATATCCAAGGAAACTGAAACCAAGAAAGGCAGGCAGCTTGCTTAATCTCATATAATGAGCCCTGATTCAGGTTTAGAAATGGCAGTTCTTTCTTAGCCTTCCACTGCAAGTTAACATTTCTCTTGTTAAGTTCAGAAGGCCACTGAGTTTTCACACTGATTCAGTCCTCCTGCTGAGAAATATATTTATCAGTCATCATCACAACATGGAAACCACCTGATGCTACTACAACTCAATTAATTTTCAGGGGCTTAATATGTTGCCTTACCCATGTATTAAATACTATCAAGTTGCAAGAACTCTTTATGATCGTCTGTGTTCCTTTCTGATGCCTATATATGCATAATCCACTCTACAGATCCATGTCTATAAGAAGCAGGAATCTTGGGGAGAGGTCAGTAACATAGGAGGAGAAAAAGAAAAAGCTGTGAAATACAGAAACCTAAATAAAATAATAATTTAGTTTGTGCTACTTTATCTTAATGCTTAAGGGAGAAATTGAATTGACTGCTGAAATAAGAGCTAGGCAGCAGAAAGGTGACCATCAGACCCATAAAAATACAGGGTTCTGACTGTGTGTCATTATGATTCACAGAATATATCAACTATTTACAATTAAATATATTTGAAAAGAGAAGTGCATTTCCAAAATAAAATTATGACCTCAAGTAAATGCAAATCAAATCACACAGTATAGACAATCCTGTTTACTCCTGAGTAGTTCTTACTTTGTATGAATTGTGCTTAGTAAGAAAATGATAGTTACATAATTAAGGTTAATGTTCAAATATCTGGACACATATCCACAAATCCAGCATCTGTCCCCAGAAATCATTTCAACATACATCAGTATGTAACAGAGTTACATATGATACAAATGCAAGATACAGATCTGTCTGTCTCTCATCTTGTAAGGATCCAGAATCTCATAAATGAAGGACCCTTACAGAAAAAAATCAAACTTTAACAAGTTCAGTTTGAAATATGTTTGCAAATTCGCTATGAAAATCTTAGCAGTTC
The DNA here is from genome assembly GCA_013400875.1 of Anhinga rufa. Taxonomy (NCBI): domain Eukaryota; kingdom Metazoa; phylum Chordata; class Aves; order Suliformes; family Anhingidae; genus Anhinga; species Anhinga rufa. Next base: position 1,335 of record VZTV01034711.1, read on the forward strand.
CTTGCTGCTTAACACATTCTTGAAGGGCTGCTACTATAAGACTAACATAATAAATCCACTTGTTTGAACCTGTTACTGCCTACCCCCCCTTATTAAGGCTGGAATGACAAATGATATGGTTAAGAGCTCCCTTCAGCTGTCACACAACTATCTCTTTATAAACACCTTGAAGTTACAGATCAGAAATGAAGTCCAAATAGTGACCACCTTCAATTCTTTAGCCACAAGGTACTACCGGAAAATGCCCAGATGTACCAGAAAAGTGCTATTCAACAAATCCATGCCCAATTCTTAGCGTTGTAATTCCCCAAACATGGGTTGTTTTGACAGTTCAGTTATGAGGTGCCAGTAGGACATGGGAATTGCTCTTTCAAGTTTAAGTAACCACAGCTGAATAGAGCAACGCCACTTTGGACCAAAGCACAATGCTCCGGCAGGCACGTACACCTAACTAAAGCAGGAGAGAAGAATAGTCGCACACCTGAGGCACTAGTATTTGTAAAACAATAGTATTTTTATCTATAGCATTTGATACATACAGTAGACACATGCATATGCATTCAGTACATAGTCTTACACCCTTTCCTCCCACTTCTCAAAAATAATAGAAGCACTCAGTCATCATGGTTTAGCTTTTAAAAGCCAAGGCTACTACAGCTCAATGAACCGCCACTAATTACATGAAATAGTTTTCTGAATTCCTTCAATTACTCAGTATTTTTTCATCTGAACAGCCCCAAAGTCACACACACTACATGTTCACACAGGTATGTCTACAATTTACCACAGAAGAAACATTTCAAAGACTGCAAAGCTGCACAGAAGCAAACCAGCACTTTGGTGTCATTACGAAAGAAAAAAGCAACTGTTTGACTAAGATCCTGTAATATTAATGATATAAAATCATTAAAAAAAAACCCAACTTCTATTATTCACCTTAACAGCTTCAGGAGACAACCAGAATATAAAAAAATACATGCCACTGACACAGCAAACTAATATAGGAAAACGCTTACTTCCATACGCCATGAGCTAGGCTATCAAATTAGTGGCAGCAGGCAACTAACGTGCACTGCAAAATGCTAGCAAATTCTGCTTATGTTCAAGCATACTATTTAATTCAGTTCAGGGTTCAGCCAGTAGAGAAATGCAGTTGAAAGCAAAACAAAGTAAGAATGAACTGACTAATGAACTTAGAATAAATTTTAAAATAAAGCATTACAATGCATCATTAGAACGCATAGACAATCAGATTCCTAAATCAAAACAAAGTATTTTTTAGCTTCAGGTTGCAATTCCCTAATCTGAATTTAGGGATAGCTGAAGACTTACTACAGGATGTTGTTAAGGGCAAAGGCCAAAGGTGGAGCAAGGGAAGGATCAAAGTGGATTGTGGTGTAACAAGCATGGGAAAAGATCGAGAAAGGGGACAAAGAGGTAGGTGTGAGTGACCCTGCTACGGTTGTCTAGCTGAAGGTGCAACTGCTGACTTCCTCCAGGTTCTCCAGTCCACTAGGCTCAGCTAACATTAGCAATAAGAATCTGCTTTTTTTGATAAGTTATTAGGAAGTGACATACTTCTGAATTAATGTTCACAGTATTTGGCATCTTGAAAACCATGTGGTTAATACATCTGCACGTTTCTGGGAATTGATCAGATATAAGAAATTGCACAGGAAGGTCTTTTAGCTAAGCACTGCTCTAGCACACACCCCTGAATTACACTTTATAGAATGTGTTCAAGGTGGTACTAGAATTATTTCATATATATATATGCAAAATTCACCCACCACTTATTATGATTGCTATAAAGCAGGATTGCCAATATGTCCTCCTCTTACACTGTACAATCTGGTTTGGGTAAAGGAAAGGCCAAAACATGGCCCAGCTCTGGGTTGGCTTTAGAAACTGAAAAGGAAATTAATTTTGCTAGCTCTGTTAGCTAATTGCTCTTCATTCTTATAAAATTTTCCTGCCTCCGCCCGATTTTTTGGGCTCCTCCAACAGTATCAACAAATTCAAGGAGGCTGACTTGCAGTCTTCCTAACCAAGTTAGAAAAAAACTTGCACAAATTTCTGAAGGGAACACTCTTTCTTTACAAGTCACACAGACTGAAGAGATTTAGACAAAGGTTTAACTGAAGCTCAGAACTTTTGGGTGGGTCTATTCACCTTATTTATTAGTCTAGCTGAATTTACGTTTTGATATCTTTTGACACAGTCTGAATATCTTCCAGGACCAATAATAACATTGCTTGCTGTCATGTAAGCTCATAAAGTACACTCAGCACAAAAGAAAACATATCTTGTATCCTGATAAAGAGGCATACTTCTTTGATCTGAACTTTGATGCTGCCCCATCATTGTCATTTACCCTTCACTGTGATTCAAATTCACCTATCTAGCAATGCATGAAGCTGTTCAAGAGTTTGTTGCCAGCATGAGCTCAATACAAGTTCAGGAAATACAACAGAACCCTTTTCTCTTTGTACGTGCCCTCTGCAGGCAGTTCCCAGTTCATGGATAATGTTACACAGTTGCTGGCTAGGTTATTATTTTAGTTGCAAAAGCAAGAAAAACTAAATATTTTAAGATAAGAATCACTGTAGTGAGGTGTTGAATATTTTGATGGATGAAATGTAGGTGGATGTCACACTTTCTACAAAACCATATATCTTTCCCAGCAATCCTAGGAAAGTTTACATCCTTATTAATTTATTTTAAAATATACACACATGTAATTTCATAAATTAATAAATCTGCTGACTTCAAGTTTATTGTTAACAGGGTCATAAGAGGTGTGTGACCCAGCAGAAAATCTGACAATAAATTTCATCTTAATGAATAGTGACACAGTTGGAAATATGGAAGTCATGTGCTTTAGAGATATATATTATTGTGTGTATTTTGTCATCTATTAAAAAAATCCCAAGCTCGTAATTACTTTATTCCCCATACTCCAGTTCCAGTCAGGGACAATTATCCCAAATAAAATACCTATTATGCTGCTCCATTAATAAAACCAGGCATGCAGAGCCAAATCAAGGCAATGTCTGCAAGGCACTTCATTCTGCTGTGTAGACCTATACTGTTTGTTAGAAAGGACAAAGAACATTTTAAAGGATTGATACATTTTATGGAGGGAATCATGACTCGTATGCAAAGCCTGTATGTTTTCTTACATTGGCCTAACTACTAAGTTAATGAAATAAATTTTTTTTCTTTGAGTAGAGTCTACATTTCATTGCATATCTGTACCATCTTCACTTAGAAATCTTCACTGAATAGACAATTTTAATATTACTAGGACAAGACCCACTTTTGTGTAGATACAGAGATTCCATTCTCCTGGATCTAGTCACCCTCTCAGGAAATTATATTCTAAAGCAATGTTCCTTAATCCATTGGGAAAACATACCTTTTAGAAACTAACAAATGCCCTTAAATCTCCATTTCTCATCTTTACATTTCAGCTACCAAACCAATTTAAGGTTGTGATCAAAGTCCCTAAATTGATTGGGAAAAGTATTCTCTTTCTATGAACCACTAAAACTGACAGGAGAGGAGGAAGCATTAAATTGTATTAGCCTTGGTCTAAACAGGCCGCAATGTCTTTTCACATTTGGGAATCAATCCCTCTGCATCCTGTTCCGTAAAAGCCGCAACCAACCACTGTTCAGGGCAACCTCTAAAGTTCATCTGCTTTCTGTAAAAGTCAGATAAACCAAAGCATGAGAGGATCAAGAAGGAGTTGTCAGGGCAAATGTGAATATTTTTCTATTAACCTAGTTGTTCTGATTGTGGAAAAATGTGTGGAACCCGCTGAAGACCTTTTGCAAAGTGTACAGTGGCACTTGAATCACTAGAATGTCCAGAACATGGAATAGACGATTTTTAGTGTGAAATTTTATAAATATATCATTTTAATATGAAGATAGCATATTAGGCCAATGTGGTTGTTTGACCCTGGCTGGACGCCAGGTGCCCACCAAAGCCACTCTATCACTCCCCCTCCTCAGGAGGGCAGGGGGAGAGAAAATATAATGAAAGGCTCGTGGGTCGAGATAAGGACAGGGAGATCACTCAGCAGTTACTATCACGGGCAGAGCAGGGTCGACTTGGGGAAAGCAGTTTAATTAATTAACAATCAAATCTGAGTAAGGTAATGAGAAAATAAAACCAAAATCTTAAAACACCTTTCCCCCACCCCTCCCTTCTTTCTGGGCTCAACTCTACTCCCGATTTTCTCTACTTCTCCCCCGCCAGCAGCGCAGGGGGACGGGGAATGGGGGTTGCAGTCAGTCCATCACACCTTGTCTCTGCTGCTCCTTCCTCCTCACGGGGGGGAGGACTCCTCACACTCTTCCCCTGCTCCAGCGTGGGGTCCCTCCCACAGGAGACAGGACTCCACAAATATCTCCAATGGAGGTCCTTCCCACGGGCTGCAGTTCTCCATGAACTGCTCCAGCGTGGGTCCCTCCATGGGGTGCAGCCCTTCAGGAACAGGCTGCTCCAGCGTGGGTCCCCCACGGGGTCACAAGCCCTGCCAGCAAACCTGCTCCAGCCTGGGTTCCTCTCTTTCCACAGGGCCACAGGCCCTGCCAGGAGCCTGCTCCAGCATGGGCTTCCCACGGGGTCACAGCCTCCTCCAGGCACCCACCTGCTGTGGCGTGGGGTCCTCCATGGGCTGCAGGTGGATATCTGCTCCACCGTGGACCTCCATGGGCTGGAGGGGTACAGCCTGCCTCACCATGGTCTTCACCACAGGCTGCAGGGGAATCTCTGCTCCGGCGCCTGGAGCACCTTCTTCCCTCCTTCTTCACTGACCTTGGTGTCTGCAGGGCTGTTTCTCTCACATATTCTCACTCCTGTCTCTGGCTGCAATTGCCAGGGTTTTTTCCCCCCTTCTTAAATATGTTATCCCAGAGGCGCTACCACGGTTGCTGATGGGCTCGGCCTTGGCCACCGGTGGGTCTGTCGGTCTTGGAGCCGGCTGGCCTTGGCTCTGTCAGACACAGGGGAAGTTTCTAGTAGCTCCTCACAGAAGCCACCCCTGTAGCCCCACTGCTACCCAAACCTTACCATGCAAACCCAATACTTCATCACATGTGAGATGTACTAGGAGTACAAAGGTAACATAAGATTTTTCAGCAATGGGTTCTAGGGGTTTTGTATCTCTGGAGAGTATCTTGAGAGTGTTTTTATTGTCCTTTTACAAAACCTTCTTTTTCCTAACATCCACATAAAGTATGTGCTGAGCTAAGTGTCTGGCTGCCAGAATAAAACCTAACCATTGTTCCTAAAACAAAGAACCATCCGTTTCTCCAGTTTGTGCCAGCAGCTGGCCCCTGAAACTGTGGGGGGTGCTAGCAATATACCATGGTCTTTTCTTCACCTCTGCCACACAAGTCATTCAGCCAAAAACACAACTGATGTTTCTTCCTTAGCTCATGTTCTGTACACACTTGGAAAGTACTATCAAAGCTGCGGCTTAATGTGGTGTTCAATATTAATGGAATGGGAAAGTTGATGCACTCTCTGCTCCCAAACTCCAATAAAAGAAGTCCACAAAGCACATAACCTAACCCTAAATCTCTTAACTAAAAGCAATAGCTCCAATAAATGTACTTTTAATTGCCTTAAATAAATGCTTGCAATTTGAAGTACATATTACTGCTAGCTTCTTTTTTTCCTGTCCTTTCAAAAATTACATTATCTTGAAGTTGGAAATGCTAGTCTTTATATTATGTTGCACATTGCATTTTTAATTACTGGACTCAGAAGTCACCATCATAGATTCATTGTCACTAGGAGACTGATTGACAACTTGTATTATTGATTTAAAATTTTGAAGTTACTCTCCTTTAAAATAATTAAAAAGGAAAAGGAGAGTGTTCCTCAACACTTGTGCTTTTCCCTCCCCAGATACACTAGAGAAAATGTGTTCATGTCATTATAGGCTGTATGCATCATGAGTTTTATCACCTTCTGTGCTCATTGCTACAAGATTCTGATTGCCTAACGATAAGCTTTAATGAATATGCACGTGGCTAGCACTCTGATGCAGAACTAAAGAGAGGTGTCTACAGTTTCCAGCCTTTAGCTGTTAACGTTAGAGTTACAAAATACCAAAATCCTGTATGTTCCAGGTGACGTTCAGCTTTCTGTTTTCATAGTTTCACAAAACATTAGGTATTAAAACTCCTATTAAATAGGAAGTGCAAATGATCTACATGTGACATTACATTCAGGGCTTTTTCCTCTCTCCAAGGATCTCAGAGAAAAATATTAGTCCTCACTACTCCTGCAACACAGGTATTACCTGCAATACGCAGGTATTACTTATGCCCAATTCACAGTATTCTACAGAAAATCCTGTACACCATTCTTAGTGAAATGATTCAAAAGTTACACACAGGATAAATCTGATAAATCAAACACAGCTTAAGCAATGGTTATGAACTCAAATACTGGATTAGTGATAAATTACAGAGATCCCACGAGCACCAACTCATGAAAAAGAAAAAGTCAACCTTTGCTACAGTGATCCATTGAAAGTCTCTAATATCTTAATTATTCTGTGTCTAACGTCTTTTATTCTTTTTTATTCTGCAGTTTTCAGCCTGGAGCAAACCCCCAGAATTGCCTTAACTGACCACATCAAAAAGATGGCACATGTTTCAATCATTTATCAGACAATTCTAACTAATCCAATTCTACTATTTTGCTATCCTGCCCACACTGACATAACTGCAAGTCAAAGGGACAACCAAATTCCATTCTTCCTCCCTATCCCAGGCAACAGGATATAACGTTCTTGATGTGGTTTAATCTCTTCCATACAACAGCTCATGGAATTCCATCCATAACTTCTGACACAGAAGTTATAGGTTATTCTATAACATGTAGAACTGGAATAGGCCCCTGCCAGAAAAGGCATAATTTTGATGCGAACGTTTCTAGCAAAGGGAATCAACCACACAGTTCTCAAAACTGTTTCATTTCTTCTTGTGCTATTTGTTAAAAACATGTACATTCTCCCTTGTATTCTACTTTATAACTAGATTTTTAGGCAAATCATCCCATTTGATCTGTGACATGGTCAGTATAGTACAATCTCTTAGTACAATGAAAATCCTCAAATACCAGTAGCAAACTTTTCCAAACAAGAACTATTTTTCTCCTTGAAGAATCTCCTAATTCCACTTTCATCTGAAATTCCTCAAGGCAACCTTAAAAAAACCACAAAGAAACGCTAGGCAACAACCCAATAAAAACAAAAATTGAGAAACCCAAAGGTTCACGTTCTCCTCACTCTCTTCCCACAATTCATGACAACAGTAGCATGCAAAGTAGATATGCCATACCAAGTTCTGTTATGTAGGTTTTTCCTTCTGAAGGTAAAGGAATATACTGATTTGAGAAGAAGCTGCTTCCATAACCCAGGACAAAACCTTCTAGTTTGGTGTTTTGACTTGGTCGAAGATACCTCATGCAAACGGTGTCATCTGTTGCATTGATCTGAACTTTCAGACTCTGCCTTTTCACTGGGGAAAGAGTAAAAAAAAAAGATCAGAATGCATTATGTTGTAATCATATATTCATTAACAGAATATGACAATGTAGGGCTGCTTAATTTGCTAGTCACAAGCAAATGAACAATTGATTAAAGGTGGAGTCTCCTGGAAACTAAGTGTATTTTCAGAAGTAAACTAACAGTCATGCAAAACTGTGGTTTCCAACAGGCCTGTTTTTCCATCATTAGTTTATTGCTATCATTAGCTGTAACATCTTCTACAACTGCAATAGCAGAAAAGTGCATGAAGTAACTGGAAAAAATGCAAGTATTTTTTCCTTTAAATGTGGGAGTTATAGTAGTATTAGCCATCTATAGGACCCATAGTTGAAAAACTTGCAAATTAGATTTTTGTTGTTGTTTTTAGTAAAAAATATGAAGTTTTAACATCAAGTTAATCATACTGTAAAATTAGGGTAGAGGATAAATAGTAACTAGATCCAAATAAAAATGATACAACTTTTTTTTTTTTTTTGCTACGTTGGGCTGGAAATGTAATTTTCTAGTTGGAATTACACCAGGATACCTAACCAACATATATACTTGAGTCAAAATTACTAAGAAACTTTTTTTAAACATTCATTTTTATGCTTTCCAGGGGAGCAGCACATAAAGCAAGAAACATCTTGTATATCCATCTACAAAAATTTAACTTACAAGAACACAGAATGACTTCATAACAGAATAATAAATTTTTTAGGCTACAAAAAGGTGTTTCGTCTTCTCTTGGTGGGGCGAGGGAGGATTGGCTTTTCCCTCCTTGGTACTTACAGTTTTAATATTCCCTTGTCACTGTTAGCCTTATCATATTTTCAGAACTGTTGTATGCTAACGCTTAAAGAAAAAGTAATGTCTTTTCCCCGACTTGCAACACTGGCACTAGAATAGTACATTTTGGGTTATTATTTCTCTTCTCATTCTCAAAATACAAATTTTTATTCCCAACAGATTTTCAGGCATCTCTCCAATCATGAGGGCTGACATTAACTTTTCAGGAAAAACAGAAATTTGCACAAAATCATCTAACTTCAGGAGCTAAATCCTGAAGAAAAGCAATGAAAGATGTATGACCTGTCATTAAATAACAAGGTAGAGCAATACTGAACTTCCTTTTCTTTCTTTCTCTCTCTCCCTCGCTTTAACTCCCTTCCTTTCTCTCTCTCAATAATTGCAGACTGATATTCAGAGTTTCTTTAGACAAGTACATATTGATTCTCTGGTATCACCCTAGCCTACCCTCTTTTCTTTCCTTTTTTTTTTTTAAAGAAATTCTGATGACTAGAGTTGCTGAGAGGCCACAATCCCTAATCTGTGAAGATGATTTAGTAGTACTGTCAAGCACCTGCAGTTGTCTGCAAAGACCTAAGCCAAATGCTTCATGCCTCTTCCCTTTATAGAAAGAAGTGTACGAGTAAAACTGATGGAAAACATGTGCCTCCGATGAGATTCTTCCTTTATCTAAAGACTGATCAAGTAAAAGCACTCAGCCAGGAAACCGTCACAATTTTCCAAAGGCAACTCTGCCAGGTTGCAGAAGACTGCAAGGCTTCTAGAAAACTCAACACGCTGACGCTTTCAGCAGTACAATACCATCACAGGGGAAGGGGTGGCAGTTGCTTCCTTATCTGGGAGACATCCTAACTTCTTTTATTTTCAGTATATGAAACTGCTGCGTGTGTACAACTTTGAATATCAACAAGGCTCCAAATAGCAGAAACCAGGAAGAAAACCCAACAGACTTCAAACACCTCTAATATGCTTCATAAAGATGCTTAGTAAAAAGAAGAAGAAAGCAAGACTAACAGTACTTGATTCAAATATGAAAATATGAGATGATAATTTCATTTCTGTATTAAAATTCTTAATCAGGCCTCAAACTGGATTTTAAAAAATTTTAGTGGAGATTTTTTAAATCTATAATTTACAATAATTTCACCTTTTTTCTTTTTTTTTTTTACACAATTGTTTCTCTATATCTCTCAGTTATACTTTACATTAATTTGAAAACCTAATTCTAATTCAAGACTGAATTCAACTGGGTTTGATTCCAATTAGATAGATACTGTATTTTATTCATAAGTAGTCAATTACAATGACAAGGGTTCTTGAATTTATTTAAGCCTAAAAACTGTCAGTGAAGTTTCTAAAAACAGGAAGTCTAAATGGGATCCCAAGACAGCAACAGTTTTGAGGTAGGACCCTTTAGACCTTTTCTTTATAGCTAGCACATAAAAAGCACCAAAAGAGTTTTTAAACTCAAATCCAGTTCTAGCAGAACATAAATAGGAATAAAGTATTTTTAGAAATAGAGAATAAGGCAGAACAGAAGACAAGGAGGAGATTAACTTAAAATTTTAAAAAATTAATCCTGTCCTCCCCACAAGGGCAGGTTCTTTCCCTCTAGCTCACTTTTAAGTACAGGATTCTTTCAGTGATGGCCTGGATGGCAACAATCACTACAGTGTCCCCACAGCATTTAGGAGAAACATCTTCCTTTTCCTTCCCTCGGAGATCTAGCTACAGGGTCTGCTCCATGCTCTTCTAACATAACTATCTTCTACCCCTTCTGTAAGTGCCTTGCTTACTGTTTCCTTCTCTCCACACAGCAGAAGTTCCCCTAGCTGAGAGGGCTCAGTCGATCTCAGCAAAGGCACTCCTCTCCATCATCTTGAAGGTGCAGCCTGACCCAAAGAGCAGCACAGGGCAAGGCAGACAAATAGCCTTCTTCACTACTATTTAGCTGCATGTTTTTAAAGGAAAATAACTGTGCTAAAGCAAAACCACGGATGCTATACTTCATATGACTAAACCACATTCCCTTCCATGGGCTGCGTGCATTCCAGAATCACTGAAATTGAGGGATGAATTTTAACTGGTAAAACAATGACTATCAGAGGCTGACCAGTTTCTGGAAGTGCATGGACTGAAGTGGAGCAACTAAGGCCAACACTGACAAGTTTTTCTATCCAAGGCAACAAAGGTTCCCAACTGAAGTTAGAACCTGAGTTTTCTGGGAACCGTAGCTGCTGCGTGAAAGCACTTGGGTTCCAGAGAGTGAAAGGCAACACAGGAGACAAAACCAAAGAACGATGAGGGCAGAAGGAAGACAGCAAGCACAGAAAGAGCTCTCTGTCATGGCAGAACTATCAATGCATGGTAGATCGCTATTGCCATGACTCTGTGAGGAATGACATCTCTCCCCTAACCAGGTCAGTGTGTTACTTAGTCACGAGCCCAGCTCTTCTGCCTGCCAACTTATTAGCACTCCAACATCTTTCCAGGAGCCCTTGCACTCTTCCAACACCTCACTTTTCTGCCCACCTATACACAGTATACTTCTTAGCATCATAAATACAAAAGGCTGCGAAGCAACCCCCTTTTGTTATAGCTGAATACATTATAAAGAAATAGTTCCTAAAGTATTAAAAAAGAAGTTAAAATGTTCCAGACTCAAGAAGGTCACATGAGTTCAAAGAAGATCTGGACCCTTATGAACAAATTCAAGCATTTCCTGAATCTAAAAGGAAAAGGCAGTTTTGTGCAGGAGACTGTAAGCCCAACTCCACTACGCTGATCCGAATTAAAAACAAACAAAAAAGCCTCCCATGAAAACATAACAAAATACAACTCATGTTAAGGCCTATGAGGAAGGCCCATGTGGTCACTTGGAATCCTTGGAGCAGACAAGAGGTCTACAGGGAGGGCACAGCAGTGCAGGGAGGCCTCTGCAGCCAGCTGGGGAGAGCTCAATGCTACATGCTGCACAGACACAGCTGGTCTAGTCAAAAGAGGGCCAGCCTGGAGCAGTACTGATATAAAGGACTTCATATCAATTAGCTTGG